>PVJC01044391.1:0-14131 GCA_004026665.1 Murina feae
CTATGCGTGCATGTGCTATGCGTGCATGTGCTGTGTGTGCACATGCGCTATGTGTCCATGTGCTGTGTGTGTCCATGTGCTGTGTGTGTCCATGTGCTGTGTGTGCGCATGTGCTGTGTGTGTGTGCCTAGTGCAAATTGGGGAGCAGATGAGGCCGATGGAGGAGGGACTGAGGGGCCGAGCTGGGCTGAAACAGGAGAGGGAGACCCACCAACCATAAAGACACAGGGCGTGTGAGAGATGGCTGCTTTGCTCCTGCGTAAAGTGCCGCTTGTGTGATTCACCGAGAAGCAATCCCCTCCACCCACAGGTCTGTGTGTCAGGTGCACCCAGGCCATCCACCTTCTCTGTGCAACTGTCAGGGCGCTGAGCATCGCGGATCCTTCAGCCTCAGCCGACGCCTGACATCTCTGGCAGCTTGCTGGGGAACTTGACGGAAGGCTACAAATCCCAACACTAACTAAATGGTTTTATTTTACAAACAAATGTCTGTTGTGCTACAGACAATTCAGGTGGTCATTTCTGTACCAAGAACCCCGCACGCAGGACTCTACCTGCTGAGGATGGAAAAAGCGCGAGGGCAGCAAGAGGGGAGTAGCTCCTTCTCGGTTTCCAGTGTGTGTCTTTGTTGTTGTTTTCATTCATGTCAAAAATGTGTTTTTTCCTCCTTTTCTCTGCTTATGCCTCTGCCCGGCACCGAATTCCCAAGGGCCAGTGCCCCGGGCGTCGGACACTGGATATGAGGCCTGCAGGGCTCCCAGCGCGTCTCCTTGTCAAACCTTCAAGGTCAAGAGGGTGAGCATCGGCCAGTCTGTCACGCTCCTGCTCAGCAACCAGGAGCCCAGAGTCCCATCGGCCACTGGCAGAGGCTGCGCACTCCACCGCTGCCTGTCTGCGGTCCTGACCCCGGCAGTGAGGACAGGGGTGAACAGCAGCCGCTGGGCCCTGGGCCCATTCTGGCCTTTGGATGGGGCCTCCGCTGTTGGCAGCTCTTCACCACGGGACAGTCTCGCTGCTCTGGGCCAGGAGTTTGGGACACGTAGGAGTTAGTGTTAATAAAGCACACACACATAGCACATGCGCGCATACACACATAGCACATGCACACACACATGGCACATGCACACACACATGGCACATGCAACCCCTGCAGGGATGTAAGGAGCTCCTCACCTTCCAAGCACTGAGACTGGGACACCTAGTGAGTAGTTTATACTTAGACCCGCTGCTCTGCTAAATAGGTAATGACCACAGGAGCTGATGGCTGCCACACAGCACAAGACCCAGACACAAGGGGGAGATAAGACAATACGTTGCATTTGCAATCTCAAGTGCAATTCTCCTCAGAAAGGAAATTGTGTTGTAGACGTGACTCCCCAGAGAAGAGCTGAGGAAGTTGCTTGGACCCTTCTACCAGCCCCTGAGTGTGGCCCAACCGCCTTACACCCTCCCTGGCCCTCCTGGCCTCCAAGGCCAGGTCCGCCGTCCCGCTCCCCTGGAACCCGGAGCCGGTGGAAGCTCAGCACAGCTTCAGGGGGCTGAGAGGGAAGGCACCCCAAAGGCCAGGGAGGCAGGCCCACGCCCACTGCATTTGCATGGGGCAGGTGGCCAGGTGCTCCTTGTGGGAGGGGAGGTCCTGACTTGTGGTGACTCTGAGCGGCTGTCCCCTCCCACGACTCTCACGTGCCCATCAGTGAGCAGCCACAGGCATGCCTGCGCCGGACTCTCCCGTGCCTCTGCCCGCGCGGCCATGCTCCAGGCACTCACTGGAGGACACGTGGGCACTCACCACGCAGGGCAGGATGGAAAGGCGCTCGCCTTTAGGGCCCTGACTCTTGTTCAGAACGTCCTTCTAGGGAAGGAGCAGGAAGGCCTGGGCGCAGCTGCAGGAGCTAAGGCCAGGCTGGGGCCCTGACCCGGCCTCCCCCGCGCTCGGCCCACCTCCGCCCGCCCTGCTCCTTCCAGCCCACGCGCGTCCCCTTGGCCTGTGCAGTTTCCCAAACGCTCCGGGCCGTCTGGCTATTTGACAGCCTCACGGTGGAGTAAACTCTCCCCTTCACACTGTCAAGCTCCGGGACCCCACTGCATACAGGCTCCTTTCAGAGATGCCACTGAACACTGCAATCACTTGGTTTCTGAAAATTCCCTTCTCGCCGTGACCGGTTTGGCTCAGTGGATAGAGCGTTGGCCTGCAGACTGAAAGGCCCCAGGTTCGATTCCGGTCAAGGGCATGGACCTTGGTTGCGGCCATGTCCCCAGTGGGGGTGTGCAGGAGGCAGCTGATCGATGTTTCTCTCTCATCGATGTTTCTAGCTCTCTATCCCTCTCCCTTCCTCTCTGTGAAAAATCAGTAAAAAATAAATAAAATAAAATTCTCTTTTCTTTAAAAAACCTTGACACAATCCTAGAAGGCAACTAGACAGGTCATGAAATAAAGGTGCTGCCGTTTCCTGTAACGCCTTCTGCTCCCACTCATCAGAGGCGAGAGCTCAGCACAGGGTTCTGCTGGAATGCTGTCCCCACCCCCACTTCTTTTGCATCTTCCTCTGATTTCTAATGTAAAACTGGGAAACTTTCTTGGATCTCTGAGCCTCAGTTTCACAGTCTGTAAATGGAGAAATCAGCCTGTTTTCTACATAGCAACCTGTACCGAGAATACGTTTTAAAGTAACAGACTGGGAGGAAAAAAACACCAACATAGCAAGAATGACTATAATAGGATTTTAGGTGGAATTATTTGTCTACCCTTTATTTTCCAACAGTTTAAAAATGCAATTAAATTACTTAAAGAAAAATGTAAAAGTAACTTTGAATTGTGACCTCTTTATGAGGTTAAATCCCAGCAAGAGAAAGGTAGTTACTTACAGAAGAGCTCCCATAAGACTGTCAGCTGATTTCTCATCAGAAACATTTCAGGCCAGAAGGAATTGCCATGAAATAATCACAGTGATGAAATGCAAGGACCCGAAACCAAGACTACTCTACCCAGCAAGGCTGTCATTTAAAGTTGAAGGACAAATAAAAGCAAGAAATGTTAAAGGATTTCATCATCGTCAAACCAGTACAGTAATAAGGAAGAAGAAAGAACAAAAAAGACCATAAATATAAATAACAAAATGGCAATAAGAAGGTACCTATCAATAATCACTATAAATGTAAGTGGATGAAATGCTCTAACCAAAAGGCATAAGGGAGCTGCACAGATTTAAAAAAAAAAAAAAAAAAGCAAGAGGCATATATATGCTGTCACATACAACCCACCTCAGATTGAAAACACACGCAGACTGAAAATAATGGGATTGGAAACTATAATAAGAGACCAAAAAAGACAACACACAATAATAAAACAGTGAGTCCTATAAGAAGACATCCCCTGTGAACATTTATGCACCCAACATAGGAGTCCGTAAACCTATAAAGCAAAGCTTGATTAACATAAAGGGAAAGATGCTGTCACCACTTGCACCCACTGCTAATGCCAGTCCCAATCTCTCTACACTGTCAGCGGGTTCAAGCAGAACCAGTGTCATTAGCACTTGGGAGTGGCAGCAGCAGGAGCAGAACTGCCGGCAGACAAGGGTCCGGGGGCTGCAGTTGGAGGGACCAGACGGGGGCATGGAGGATGGGCCGAGACCTACCCTGTGCCTACCACAGCCTCGCAGCCCACAGTTCCTTTCAAGATGCACAAATTCATGCACTGAGCCCCTAGTATACATATACTAGTAGCCCTGCTCATGAATCTGTACATGAGTAGCTTGCTGTTGATTGCCTCAGCTGGCCACCCTGTCCACCGCTGTTGGTAGCTCTCTGCCACTCATAGCTCACTGCCCCCACCCTCCTGTACCTCTCTGTTGCTTGTAGATTGGTAGATTGGTCGTGACATTACAGCGTCCTGGCTAATTTGCATATTCCTCTATTATATTAAACTAGAGGTCCAGTGCACAAAAATTTGTGCACTCAGAGTGGGGGGAGTCCCTCAGTCTGGCCTGTGCCCTCTCGCAGTCTGGGACCCCTTGGGGGATGTCCACCTGCTGGCTTAGGCCCGCTCCCCATGGTCAACTTTTTATTATATAGGATAGAGGCCTGGTGCATGGGTGGCAGCTGGCTGGTTTGCCCTGAAGTGTGTCCTGGATCAGGGTGGGGGTTTTACTGGGGTGCCTGGCCAGCCTGGGTGAGAGGCTGAAGGCCGTTTGCAGGCTGGTCACACCCCCTTCATGGTGGAGGGGTCCTGCTGGGGTGCCTAGCCAATCTGGGTGAGGGACTGAAGGCTGTTTGCAGGCTGGCCAAGGCCCCCAGTGACCCAAGCTCCCAGCAAGGCTGGCTGGAAGCAGGTATCTGGATTTATTTATCTTCTATAATTGTAACTTTGTTGCCTTGAGTGGAGGCCACATCCAGCCAGGGCAGACGGTAATCTTGGCTTCCTCCATCACGGGGCAACCAAGCCTCCTGCTTGCTCCAGCTCCATGGCTTCCGGGTGCCATCTTGGTTGGGTTAATTTGCATGTAGTCGCTCTGATTGGCTGGTGGGCATGGCTTGGGGTATAGCAGAGTGACACCAATTTGCATGTTTCTCTTTTATTAGTGTAGATAAGCCCAAGCAATAGAAGACTGGTCGTTATGGTGCACACTGACCACTAGGGGGAAGATGCTCAATGCAGGAGTTGTCCCCTGGTGGTCAGTGTACTCCCGCAGTGGAAGTGCCAATTAGCTAACCTAGGGGTTCCAGACAATGGGCTCCCAGCTGGCAAGCACAGCTGCAGTGGTGCAAACTTCTCCTGCCTCCAAGGCAGTACTACGGAGCAGCAGCAGCAGTGGCAGGCGCAGCAGAGCCAGGATGAGCAGGAGCTGCAGGCAGGAGCAGAAGGCGGCGCTGAACTGCTGATTTCAGCCAATCCCTGCAGACCACACCAGGCCTCTAGTCTATAATAATAAAAGCCTAATATGCTAATTAGACCAGATGTCTTCCAGATGTCATTCCAGAAGTCCTTCCTGACAAAGCCAGGCCTGGTGAGAAGCCAGCCTGGGTCCCAGGTGCCTGTGGGTGGCCCAAGGGAAGCAGCCTGGGTCCTGGGGGCCTGCTGGCAGACAGAAGAGGGAAGTTCAGGTCTCAGGGACTGGAGGGAAGCTGGTGCCAGCAACCAGGGGAAGGAAGGCCTATCCCACACAAATTTTCATGCATCAAGCCTCTAGTCTATATATATAAAGAGCCAGGGGCCGTCACATCTGAGATAACAGAATGGACAACAGAACAGGCTGAGTGGGGCGACAAGGCCAGTAGGGACGTTAGTGAGGGACAACCAAATGACTGAGCAGCAGGCTGCATTGGGTGACCAGGCCCGCAGGGGGCCAGTGAGGGACAACCAGGCCAGTGGGGGAAGGGGAAGTTTGGGGCAACCAGGCCAGCAGGGGGGGAATTTGGGAGTGACTAGGCCAGCAGAGGGGGCAGTAGGGGCAACCAGGCTGGTGGGGGGTGGCAGTTAAGCAACTAGGCTGGGGGCAACCAGGCCAGCAGGGGGGCAGTGAGGGGCAACCATGATGGTGGGGAGGGGCAGTTATGAATGACCAGGCTGGAAGTGGGAGGAAGTTGGGGGCAACCAGATTGGCAAGGGAGACAGATGGGGGTGATCTGTCAGGGGGGCAGTTAGGGGCGATCACGTCAGCAGGCAGAGGCAGTTAGGGGTGATCGGGCTGGCAAGGGGGCCAGTTAGGGGTAATCAGGCGGCAGACAGGTGAGCTATTAGGAGTCAGTGGTCCTGGATTGTGAGAGGGATGTCCTATTGCTGGTTTAGGCCAAATTCCCATGAGCAGGCCTAAACAGGCAGTTGGACATCCCCCGAGGGGGCCCGGATTGGAGATGGTAAAGGCCAGGCTGAGGGCCCGCCACCACCACCCCACCCCCCCAACCCCAACCCCTGAATGCACAAATTGTTGTGCAGTGGGCCTCTAGTTTAAAGATAATTCTGGAAAGAGCTTAATAGTGAACCTGATATATTCTGGAGAATCCTAGAAAATGCACTAAAAATATGGCTTCTGAAGAAAAAGACGTTATTCCTTTAGGTTAACTAAGTCAAATCCACTAATCTTATTTCCTTTTGGAAAGGATTATTAGACAGATATGTTTAATATCTGCCATTATACAAAGGTGGTGTATCTGCATTTTCTTTTTGTAATGTTTTATACTCTCTTTGATGATTTTTAGAGAAATGCAGACAAAATGAGGATTCTGTTTAGTAAGTTGGTTAAAAATACATCAATGACCATGATAGAATGACTGATACCAGGCTTACTCTCCTAACTAAACAATAGACAAAGACAATGGAAACGTCATTTTCAAGACATTAGAAACCAGGCAGTGCTTGGTTGTAATCCAGAGACAAGAGATGCAAACTAGATGAGCCCTATGATGGGCAGGCATTCTCTTTCTGGGAGCACTGCCAAGGCCATAGCACAGGAAGAAGCAGCCCAAGCCAAGCCAAGCCTCAATGCAGAGGTCTTGCTGGACTGAGGAGGAGGAGATTATAGTTTGAGTAGGCTGAGAAAGCTGGAATTTGTGGGAGAGAACACCACAGAGAAAAAAATCCACACAGAAATAAAAAAGATCAAGAAATTTGCATAATGATCCACTTGTGTCTTTTATTAAATACTAAACCGCACATGCTCAGGAAGAGATCCTATAATCTCAGACTAGGGAGCTGTAAACTAAATTCTTCCAGTGCTCACATGGAGCTGGGAGATAGTCAAGTTCTAACTAGCCAGCATGAAAAGAGTTTGTTAAATTTTGGGACATCAAGTAGAGGCCTTAGAAGGGCCACTCCTTAGAAATATGGTAAAAACTACCCTAAGGATAAAGGTTACCCCAGACTTACCTTTTAAAATTATTTCAACAAGTCTCAAAATCAGGCTGATCCACAAATAACTTAATGGCCTACCAAAACAAAATTCCCCACTCTTTAAAGAAAGACAACAAAATCTAGACACTGAACAATGTTATAATCACAATCACCAATTGGACTCCCCACACCAAACATTTCTAGATATGTAACCCATAACCAATATTTCTTTTTAAATCAAGCAATAAAAACAATGACAGAACATATAAAAACAATGGAGGTGGCAAAAACTTTATAATGGCTAATATACAAATCTTTGAAGACTTAAAGGACTTAGATGATTAGATAAATTAAAGCTATAGGAAAGAAGCAAAATAAAACTTCTAGAGATGCAAAAAATAATTACATCTGAAATAAAAATAATTCTCTAAATGGACTTACATCACAGCAGATTAAACATTAAAAAACAAAAACAAACAAACAAAAACAGTGAACTTTAGACAAGAGTTGGAAATTATCCAAACTGAAACAGAGAAAGAAAATTGAAAAAATATACTTGTTACTTCAGCAACTTTCAAGACAATGTAAAGTAGTGTAACATATGTGTAATTGGAGTCCCAGAAGAAGAAGCGTAAAAGAATATTTAAATAAATATTTACCAAATTTGATGAAAATTATAATCTCATAGATCCAAGACATTCAGCAATTAGAAAGGAAAACATCAACTCATAATCAAACTTCTCTAAATTAAAGGTAAAGATAAGATTGTAAAAGCATCCAGAGGAAAAAGATGTACACAAAGAAGTAAATAATGACTGCAGACTTCCCTCTGTAATAATGCCAGACAGAAGGCAATTGAATGGCACCTTTAAAGTGCTGAAAGCAAAGCAGTCAACCCAGAAATCTGTACTCATTGAAGATATTCCTTAAAAATAGAAATAAAATACAGGTGTAAAATATAAACAAAAGCTGAAAGCATTTGTCACCAACAGACCTGCATTACAAAACAACTTCTGATGGTCGCTCTGGTGAACTGTATCAATTCTATAAGGGAAAAATAATACCTCACAAGACTTTTTCACAAAACATAACAACAGGAAACATTGGCCCCTTTATTTTAGGATGGCAATATTATGATTTAAAAAATGAAATGTCAAGAAAAAAACATTTCAAACCAATATCCTTCATAACTATGACACAAAAATCTTTACAAATATTAGTGAATTAAATTCAGCAATGTATGACCATGATAATGCATCATAACCAAATGTGGTCTAACATTTGAAATTGAAACCTTGAAAGCCACCATAACAAAACAAAGAGGAAAAATCACACCATTGTCAACACATCTTGTAGAATTTCACAAGCTGATTCTAAAATTTATATGGAAATGCAAAGGATCTATAATATGTATAGTTTTAGATAAATAACAACATTGGAGAATTTATACAATCATATTTCAGATTAATACAAAGACAATGTAAGGTGGGGCAACTCAAGCAGTGGTTTTCAACCTGTTTCATTTCATGGCACACACATACTAACTACTGAAGTCCTGCGGCTCACCAGACAACGTATATTTGCCAATCTGACAAAAAAAAATATGCATAATGTTGACTCATTCACACCAACGGCTTTTGTGGTGATGGCTGTTGTCTTTATTTTTTTTTTATGTGACAATCTAAGGAAAAAGAGGTCAGTGCCCCTAACTAAACAGTCAGGTATTGCGTGTTTTAAAACTTCTTGTGGCACACCAGTTATTTTCATTTGAAAATCACTGCTATAAAGCTAAGCAACACTCAACAACACAGTGGGGCGTTGGTATGAGGATAGGAATATAAGTCAGTGGATGTAGGTAGAGCACAGGAGGTTTGTCCCGGTGCAGTGGCTGATGCAATGCTGTGAGCGCACTCCAGCAATTCAAATCTTTCTGGCAAACCAGGAAGATGGCAACGCCCGCCTGAGCCCCTCCCAGAGCCACCTACACAGTACCCTGACCTTTATGCTCATTGGCTCCCTAAGAAGACCTGGTGTTCCATGATTGGCTACCTCCGCTAATATATACCACTGTATTTCCTCAATAAAATTAGACCTGCGTCACAGAACCTGGTCTCCGGAGTCGTGTATGCAAGCATCCTAGCGCTAGGGGCTCTGTCGTCCTCACCCCTGGGAAATCCCCTGCTTCATCTGGCACCCAGAACAGGGACCCCCAGAACATCGGACCGGGTGAGTGACCCTCTGCAACATGGGTAATGTTCCCCTCGCATCACGCGCCTCTCAGGCGCGAGCTCTCCAGGCCCTTTTGCAGAGTAGGCAAGTTAAGCTTTCAGAAAAGGAACTTCAGGTGCTGTGGGAGTGCCTCTTACACCTTAACCCCTGGTTGTTAGAAGCCCCCTTATGGGACCCAGGCACCTGGGAGAAAGTATTCAAGCGTGTAATGTCTGCAGAGGTTCACGAAGGAAAAACATTTCCACTTTCTCTAACCCCTGCCATTTTGGCCCTCCTCTCATGCCTCTCTGGAGTCCCCCCTGAACCATCTCTGCCGGTACCTGCGGCCCTTGCGGCCTCAGTTGAGGCAGGTCCCCTCCCCCCCCCCTACTCCTCACCAGAGCCCTCTGACCCCCTGATGCGTGGGAGTTGTTTGTTAAAGAGCGTTGGAACAAAAGTGAAACTAAACAGTCTACTGCCGAGTCCGCACCTTTGGGGGAGGGGAAGACGGTTCCACCTCCAGTTTCTACAACAAATAAACTCACAAGTACTCAACCAACACTGAAAAACACTGATGATAGCCCCTGGACAAAACTATATAAGGTTCAATGCCAGCAGAGAGATGCCGAAAGATTTTCTTTAGGTCTTGAGGTTTCTCATGAGACTTTCTCCCAGGCACCCCCTCAAGCCTTCCCAGTAAACAACAACCCCACAGCCGCTCAACCACAAGCCTGGCTTCCGCCTAACCAAAAGGAGTTATTTAGCCATTAGGAAAGCAATACAGGAAGATGGTCTGTCAGCCCCATATACTCAACAACTATTAGACAATTTTAGCATTAATCTCAATTGTCCCTATGGTTGGAAATGTTTGGCTAGAACCATCTTACCTCCTGGAAACTTGATCCAGTGGAAAGCACTGTTTTACCAGCAGGCTAAGCTTCTCGAAGACTGCAACCGTGCTTCCGGGAATGGTAATACACCTAACTTAAAGGCGGAGGTGGAGGCACTTCAAGGGGAAGGTCAATACGCCTCCCCAGCTGCTCAAGCCCAGGGCCAGCCTAGGTATTTTGACCAGGTCCACCTCTGTGCTATGCATGCGTTCGCCCAAATTAATCCCAAAGGGAAGCTGGCCCAATTGTCCAAATTAGTCCAAGGATTGAATGAAGGCTTCTCAGAGTTCTTATACAGAGTACAGGAGGCTGTTGACCGAAAGGTTACTCATTCTCAGGCAGCTGATGCCCTCACTCGAGAATTAGCATGGGAAGGAGCTAATGCGGAGTGTAGACAGGCCATAGCACCAGTAAAGTCCAGAAATATTGATGATTGGGTCCTTGCATGTCGCGATGTTAGCAGCAGATCTGCAGCAGCTTTAGCCACTGCGCTCGCAGAACACGTGAATCTAGGAGTAAGAGCTGACGCCCAAAAGGTGGCCGTGTTTTGAGTGTAGGGGGCATGGCCACGTTGCCAAGGAATGCGCCAATAGAAAAAAAAAAAACAAGGAGAAGGAAAAAAACAACCTCCCTCTGTGTGCCCTCGGTGTAGAAAGGGCTTTCACTGGCGACGGGACTGCCACTCCAATAAAGATAAGGATGGCAATACTCTACCGCCTTTAAACGAGAAAGGGGGCAGCTCTCAGCCCCACAAGTAAGAGAGCAACCCACACAAGGAATCTATTGGACTCTTCCATTAACTCAAAATAAGGCATTCCTAACACTGTAGAAGAGAGGAAAATAGAGGGGTTAATAGATACAGGGGCCGACATCTCCGTAATACAGGAGGAGAAGAAGGATCTCAAATGGTCACTCACTTCCGGCCCTTTAGTTCAAGGAGTCAGTGGATACAAAATGACTTCACAGGCAGCAAGAGACCTCCATTGGCTAGATCCGGAGGGCAACAGTGGATTTTTCCACCCATTATTTATGCCGAATATCTCCTACACCCTATGGGGCAAGATATACTAGAGGCTGTCAAAGCTACTATCTCCACGGGGCAGGCCCCCCCCCCCATACTAGGGGCCACTGTTCTACACCCTCCCCCTCCCATTAAATTAACCTTGGATACAGAGGAGCCTATCTGGGTAGAACAGTGGCCATTACCCACAGAAAAATTAACAGCTTTACAAGAACAACTACAGCAGGGGAATATAGAGCCTTCCCTTAGTCCCCATAACACCCCTGTATTTGTCATTCAAAAATGGAACAGAACTAAATGGCGATTCCTCCAAGACCTTAGAGCAATTAACAAACATATGTAGAAGCTAGGACCCCTCCAACCAGGGCTTCCACATCCATCGGCGATAGCCAGAGGGTCACACATAAAAATAATCGATATAAAAGATTGCTTCTTTTCCATTCCACTACACCCTGAGGATAGGCCTTATTTTGCCTTTTCTGTTCCTTTTACCAATCACCAGCTCCCAGAAGAATGGTACCACTGGAAGGTACTCCCCCAGGGAATGAAGAACAGTCCCACTACATGTCAGGCATATGTTGGAGTCGCCACTAAACCCCTTGCTAAACAATGTTTTGTTACTCACTACATGGATGACATACTCCTAGCCCATAGAGACCCTCTTTGGCTAGATGCATGCTACAATACATTAATAACAAATCTACAGGCCTTAGGCCTTAAAATTGCCCCTGAGAAAATCCAACATCACCCACCGTACTCTTTCCTAGGGTATAAAATCCATGAACAGTTAACCCCTATAGCTCCTCAACTAGCCATCCCAGATTCACTCACCTTGCACGAATTACAAGAGCTCTGTGGCCAGATTAATTGGGTTAGAAACAGTCTATCTATATCAACAGGGGTCCTAACCCCCCTATTCCAACTCCTAGAGGGAGATTCCAACCCACTTAGTACTAGGACTATCTCCCTCAAAGCAAAGGAAGTATTAAACACTGTTAATCCAACTTTAAGAGAGTTAGAATTACATAGAATTGATTTAACTAAGCCAATCCAAGCGATTATGTTAGCCACCATTGGTACACTCACTGGAGTTCTTTTCCAAGAAGGCCCCCTTTATTGAGTACATTTAGCCTACAGTCAACATCCAAAAATCACCTCTCTAACAACTGCTTATGCTACAATAGGACGTAAGTTCAGACAGACGTCTCTTACCCCATACGGTAAAGAACCAGATCTACTCATACTTCCTTATACTAAGGAGCAACTTACCCAATCACTCACCACTGACTTAGAAACTCAGTTATTATTACTACATTTCCCTGGACAGGTTGATAACCATCTTCCCAATCACCGGATATTACATACTCTACAAAAGGTTCCATTACACACATTAGGACTAGTTCGTCCAAGTAGCAAGCCGATATTTAGGGCTCCATGCGCCTTTACAGATGCTGGAAAGCACTATTGTGCAGTAGTCATTAAGACGGACAGGCCACAAGATACACCAACCTACCTAAAATACCAGTACTCAGGCTCAGTACAAGTTGGGGAGTTACGTGCGGTGATAAACGCACTTCTATATTGTCAGGACAATCCAGTTAATATCTTTTCCAATAGTGCTTATGCAGTCCACACTGCAAAAGCTATAGGCTTCTCTACCCTCAGAACTAAGGAAACCCCCCTCGATAAGGCCTTAACCCAACTTAAAGAAATCTTAGAAAACCGTAAGCTTCCCTGGTACATTCAACATCTTCGATCTCACATGGGGTTACCAGATCTACTCATAGGTAGGTAATAAGGAAGCAGACCGCTTAGTTCTCTCTATACAACCTATAGAGGAGGCTAAACTCTTGTATTCTAAATTTCATATGTCAGCCTCCTCCCTACACAAGCTTTTTCCACACCTCCCTTTAGCCCAATGTAAGCACCTAATACAAACCTGCAAAACTTACGGCCCCCTACTGCCTTTAGGCCATCTCCAACCACGTGGCACTAATCCAAGAGGGCTTCAGCCGAATTCCCTATGGCAGGCTGACGTCACACACGTCCCAGCCTTCGGCAGGCTGAAATACGTCCATACCATCATAGACACGTGCTCAGGAACTACTTTTGCCCAAGCACAAACGGGAGAGAGAACCAGGCATAGTATAGCCACTTTCCAACCTGCTTTTCTCTCATTAGGATTCCCATGGGAAGTAAAGACTGACAACGGGCCATGTTATACAAGCTCCCAATTTCATCGCTTTCTAAACTCATATAACATCAAACACACCACTGGAATACCATATAACCCACAAGGACAAGCCATCATTGAAAGATTACACAGAGAGCTTAAAATCCAAATACAAAAAGAGAAAGAGGGGATAATAGAAAACCCACATACTATACTAACACAGGCTTTAACCACATTAAACTTTTTTCATTTTGATAATCATGGTCTTCCTCCAATATACAAGCACCGGGGAGGTCTTCGGAATCATCAAACACTTCTTCCCCTGGTCCGATGGCAGGATTCCCTTTCAGGAATATGGAAGGGCCCCGATGCACTGTTAACCCAAGGGAGAGGTTTTGCTTGTATCTTCCCAGAAGGTGAGAGACACCCCCTCTGGATTCCAGCAAGAGACATCAAGCCACACACCTTAAGGGATGAGTCAGAGGCCAGTCACCCTACCAGTGGCGGAGATGGAGGACCTCTCATTTGAAGAGGAGACACGGCACCGCCAGAGGAGACATCCCCGAGGCAGAAGGGCTCACCCTATAACGTGGGGTGATATTAAGGTGCTATAGGAGCAGGTGGCACGAATGGCACCGGAGGAGAATCCTTCAGCAGGGACTCTATTCTTATTAATGTGTGCTATCATCACTGCCAACAGTACAGGAGCACACAGCTAGACTCTATGGACCACGGTGCAACACCCTGGGGTCTTAATGCCTGTGGGGATTGATAGTCTCCAATTCCCTGTCGCCCAAGCCTCTAACTGTTTGGTGGGGCTCCCCTGCGATAGGGCCAGACACAGTGAGGTTTCTTGGAATGGAACCTTATTCTGTGATCCTTTCAACCACCAGGTGTTAAAATGGTCAACTACTCTTGACACCTCAGAGGGCAGCTGGGAGGGCAATGTTACTAAACAGACCAGTAAGTCCACCCAGCATTTCTTTCATCCCTGCTTTAGGCTCCCTTTC
>PVJC01044392.1:0-14126 GCA_004026665.1 Murina feae
GAGCTCACAGCGCTGGGGTGTGGGGCCTTTCCGC
The DNA here is from genome assembly GCA_004026665.1 of Murina feae. NCBI lineage: Eukaryota > Metazoa > Chordata > Mammalia > Chiroptera > Vespertilionidae > Murina > Murina feae. The sequence continues at coordinate 35 of PVJC01044392.1, forward strand.
CTGGACCCTGCAAGGCATCAGCCACCACCTGCCCAGCCCACTCTGCTGCCCGCTGGTTTCCATGATTCACCCGCTGCTCTCTCCGAGGCTCCCGGCCGCCATCTTGCCTGGGCTAATTTGCATACAGCCACTCTGATTGGCTGGTGGGCGTGGCTTACCCTGTCTTTCACTTTTATTAGTTTAGATGTTTTCAGAAAGGAAAACAATGGTAGAATTAGACAAAATCTAATCTTATAATGTCTATTAAAAGAGAGGCTGCTATCTTTATGTAGGAGCTGGAAAGCTGGGAATTTCCTTCTTCTTAATATTTCTTATTCCCATTCTGCTACTGGACCAATAACCATTACTTTTATCACACAAATTCTTGATACTGCAAAGGGAACATAAAGCTGATTATCCCATTCCTCACATGATGTGATCTGGAGTCCCGAATGCTTCAAGCAATGCTACAGAAAACCAAGAGCCGACCCACCCGCCTTGTTTTCATGTCACTCGTAAGTGAGGGCAGCCAAGAATTATAAGTGTTTATAATGAGGTGTTCTTGTAAGATTTAATATGTTTCTAGTCTGCCATTGATATAACACTAGCTGCTTGGTATTTCTTATAAATGGGTCTTTATTCTTCAAATAACATTTTAGTTGTTTTCTGGCCAAAGATTCACTTAAGCAAAGCATGAAGGGAGAATAAAAGAATAACAATCCTTTTTACCTTCTAAATCACCTCACAGCAAATACTTAACAATAATGGGAAAGATGAGAAGATACTGGGGTATAGTGATTAGAGGAAGCTCTAATCCTTAAATAGAGGAGAATTCGTTTGAGGAAGGCAAGGGTGGAAATGGGAGGAAAGGAACTGCAATTCCTTAAATGGTTGCTTCATTCTAAGAACTCTCTTAGATATGGGATTGACAAAAATAAACATAAAAAAATGTTATCCTTCAAAGAAATCACAACTATGACAGACATGCACATTAACTATAAGAGCATAGAAGGTGTCTATTAAATGCCTATTGGCTTGATGAGTTACTTACACTAAAATTCAAATTCTCATACTACACCATACCTGTCAAATTCTAGCCCTACCACTAATGAGCTGTGTGTTGTTGCACAGGCTACATAACATCTCTATGCTACTGTGAACTACTTTGCTTGTAGTATTTGCTCAATGTCTGGTAAATAAATGTAATAATAGCTTATATTAATTGTATTGTTGTTGTTGCCTGCCTCTCTCTTCATCTCCCACCGTGCTCCTTCTTCCTCCCTTCCTTAAAGGATACACTCTGGTCAGACCAAACCAGAGGCTGATTCCCAGACTCATCATGTTACTTCAAGTCGCTAAGTTTGTGCTTTTCATTCTGTTTTGCTCATCTAGAGTGGATATCCCAAACCAGTTGTGAAGCCTGTGGAGAAGGCACTGTGGTTTTCACATTTCTAATTCAATCACCTAGCACACTGCCTGGAACAGGGAAGACATTTCACATCTACTTGTTCAGTTGAATTAACTATGTGTTAAACTAAATAGTGTGAATAACTATATACATGAAAGTAGGGAAAGAGTGAAGAATTCTTCATATGGAATAAATCATGGAATGTTTCCCACAGGATTAGACAGTTTAACTTGCAAGCTTTGAAGGATAAATTCTTCAGGTGATTGAGGTTTGGTGTGTTTAACTGTTATAGTTGCCTTAAGAAAACACAAGACATTGCATAGCATAGGTGCTCTACAGGCAGGGAGCTGAATGAAGAAAAGAATAGAGACACATCTTTGTTCTCTAAGCAACAAATTCTTTTCATATTAAGAAAGCACAACTTGCCTGATATAGCTCAGTGGTTGAGTGTTAGCCTATGAACCAGGAGGATTCCCAGTCAGAGCACATGCCCAGTTTTCTAGCTGGATCCCCTGTGGGAGCACGCAGGAGGAAACCGGTCAATGATTCCATCTCATCATTGATCTTTCTATCTCTCTTTCCTAAATATATATTTTTTTAAAGAAAGGAAGGAAGGGAGGGAGGGAGGGAGGGAGGGAGGGAGGAAGGAAGGAAGGAAGGAAGGAAGGAAGGAAGGAAGGAAGGAAGAAAGAAAGAAAGAAAGAAAGAAAGAAAGAAAGAAAGAAAGAAAGAAAGAAAGAAAGAAAGAAAGAAAGAAAGAAAGAAAGAAAGGAAGGTAGGTTAATGTGATTGGACACTTTTAAAAAAAAGAAAAAACACAACCTGGATTTTTCAGCTTCATGTTCGTTTCTCCCCTGCGTCAATAATATTGTTTTTGTAAACTCGTGGGCCAGGAGGAAGGAAGGGGCCTTAGCCATTTCTCAGGCTTTAATAGATAAGCTAAAAAATAACACTCCCACTACCATTAAATTCCTCCATTATCCAAGTCGACTTAGCCCCAGCTCATATTTCCCATAGACAACAGAGATTGCTTCTCCAACTTCTACTTCATCTTTAGGTCTGAGCTTGTGCAGAAGCAAACCTTAGCAACCTGATGTTCTGAAAGATGGGACTTTTGACAACCAAAGTACAGCATAACCATTATTCAGAACCTCCTGAAATCTAGTTGAATGGAAGTCCTACAATTAGAGATATAAAGAAGCCATCCCTGGTCAAGCAGCTCAGTTGGTTAGAGCATCATTCCCATACACCAAGATTAAGGTTTGGTTCCCAGTAAGGGCATATATAAGAATCAACCAATGAATACATAAATAAGTGGAACAACGAATCAATGTTTCTATGTTTTTTTCTACCTATCTATCTATCTATCTATCTATCTATCATCTCTATCTCTCCCTAAAAACAATGAGCATATAAAAAATTTTTAAAAAGAAGGAGCCACATCAAAATTAGGAAGGGCAGAGGCATAGAAAAAGGCTGGTCCCACACCATGGACAGCTGATGAAAATTGGGAGGGATATCTCAGCTTCAGAGGCCTCCCCTAAAAAATGAGGAGTCCCAACCACACACCAGGTTCCCAGCCCAGGGTTCCAGCGCCAGAAGAGAAGTCCCTATAACTTCTGGCTGCAAAAACCAGGGGGCTTAAAAATTCTCAGCAAAGTGGGAATAGAGGGATCATACCTCAACATAATAAAAGCCTTATATGACAAACCTAGAGCCAACGTCATACTCAATGGGCAAAAACTAAACTCATTTCCCTAAGTACGGAACAAGACAGGGATGCCTACTTTCACCACTCCTGTTCAATATAGTACTGGAAGTGCTAGCCATAGTGATCAGACAAGAAGAAGAAATAAAAGGCATCCAAATTGGAAAAGAAGTAAAACTGTCCTTATTCGTAGATGACATGATAATGTACATAGAAAACCCCAAAGACTCCATCAAAAAACTACTAGATCTAATAAGTGAATTTGGCATTGTAGCAGGATACAAAATTAACACCCAGAAATCTATGGCTTTTTTATCTATATAATAAAGAACTAGGGTCAGAATGACTGAAGGCTGGACCAGCCTGGAAGTCAATGCTGGGTTGCCATGGCAACTCAGCACTGACTGGTGCCCACTGAGGGCACCAGACCCAGCACTGACTGCCTAGGGGGCTGAAGATCAGGCCCAGAGAGAGGCCCACAGAGAGAGTCAGGGTCTGCTCCGTAGCCTCTGTGGCAGCTGTTGACCAGAACTTGCCTCTCTTTCTCTCCCAGCCTGGCTAACAGCCCCACCTCCACCCAACTTTCTGGTCCACCCATGCTGTTTCCACACTAATGGCCTGTCTTGGCTCAAGCTTCAGACTGTCCTAAAATCTCACAGACAAGCAGCATATGACCTCAATGTGTCCATTACCTCTCACTAAGTGACCCCAGGCCTGGCACTAGCAGCAGTTGGTCTTGAATCACAGCTTGGCTGTGGCTGACACCTTCAAGCCCAGCATAAGTAACAGCCATCTTCAGAACACTTTGTAGCTCAGGTGGCCTGGGAAGAACAGACGTGAGGTCTGACCCTGTACTTCCCAGGAGGCCCCAGAGCAGTGTACCAACTTCAGACTACATCAAAGTACCACCCAACCACCTCCATAAGTGACACACTCAAGAGGAAGACTCAGGGGGCACCATACCCCATTAAAGTAAATCCTGCTCTGTGGGATAGGCCCCTGCACAGCTAATCCTCCACAGTGTTTGGTTTGTCTCAGCCAGTCCTTGCAGATAATCAGCTTGGGTGCAAATTTTTACCATTTATGTGCCAATAGTAATCAAGGCTCAACTATAACTATGGGGTGTATACAGCCCACATAAGGGTGGGGGGGGGGGGACCTGGAATGCCCAGCATTGGTGATCAGGGAGGCTGTGTCACTGGACCCTACAGAACACCTACTACATAAGGCCACTCTACCAAGCCCAGGAGACAAAGCAGCTCTACCCAATACATAGAAACAAACATAAGAGCAACCAAATGAGGAAACAAAGAAACATGATTCCAATGAAAGAACAAAACAAACCCCAGAAAGAGAATGAAATAAAATAGAGACCAGCAATCTACTAGATGCAGAGTTCAAAACATCTACACTAATAAAAGAAACATGCAAACTGGTGTCACTACGCTACGCTCATCAGCCAATCAGATGAGTATGCAAATTAACCCAATAAAGATGGCAGTTAATTTGCATACATAGGCGCCCAGAAGCCTGGATCCGAGGAACATCATCAGCACCCAGGTCACTCCGAGGTAGGCCCTGTATAGACCCTGAGCACCGTAGGAAGAGCCTGAGCCAGGGGGCTCCTGGGCAAGGGTAGAGCTAGCCATCAGAGCTGCAGGGGGGCAGGGGCGGCTGCCCAAGCCTAAAGCCTCGGCCAAAGGCCTTAGCCGTGGGCGGGGGGTGGTGGGACCGAACTGGCATTTGGGGGAAGATGGGGTGCCCTGCCCAGTCCTGATGCCTGGACCAGAGGCATCAGACCTGGACGGGGATTGGAGCTGGTGATCAGAGGGAGATGGGGGGTCCCCTGCCCAGGCGTGAAGCCTGGTCCAGAGGTGTCAGGCCTGGGTGAGGGGCAGAGATGGCCACTGCAGAGAGATGGGTGTCCCCTGACCAAGCCTGATGCCTGGACCAGAGGCATCAGGCCTGGGCGGGGGGCTGAGCCAGCGATAAGTGTGAACTACAGAGGAAACACCTTTTCTGACTGCTCATTGGCTAAGCTCCCTGTATGCCACTGGTAATATTCTTAGTAACCTGGGTAATAAGAATCCAAAAAGGTGATCTAGGGTTTTTTACCACACTACTGGGGCAGGCTGGGCTGATGAACCCTCCCTCCCCCCACAAGTGCACAAAAAACGAAGGTCTGCTACTGGAGGGCTAAGAAATATCATATCTTGCCCTAGCTGGTTTGGCTCAGTGCATAATGCCTCAGCCTGCCTACCGCAGGGTCTGGGTTCAATTCTGACCAAGGACATGTACCTAGATTGCAGGCTCCTCCCTGGCTGGGGTCCACGTCAGGGCATATGCAGGAAGCAACCAAAGTGTTCCTCTCACTTAGACGTGTCTCTCTGTCTTTCCCTTTCTCTTCCACATTCTCTAAAAAAAAGTGGAAACATATCCTCAGGTGAGGATAAAAAAATAATAAAGAAATATCATATCCTATGAAAGACACATCTTGAAAATGCCTAAAGAAAGTTGTCTGCCCTGACTGGTTTGGCTCAGTGGATAGAGTGTCGGCCTGCAAACTCAAGGGTCCCAGGTTCGATTCTGGTCAAGGGCATGTACCTTGGTTGCAGGCACATCTCCAGTGAGGGATATGCAGGAGGCAGCTGATCGATGTTTCTAACTCTCTATCCCTCTCCTTTCCTCTCTGTAAAACATCAATAAAAATTTTTTTTTAAAAAGTTGTCATTTTTTCATGGTGAAGGGACTGGAGTCCATGTTGATGAAAAAACCTTGGTGGCTGGGGTGACTGGCAGTGGCTGCAGCAGTGGGTGATGGGACTGGTGCCTTCCCCTAATCAGCCCAGTTGTCTTCCACAAAGGGAATCCAGACTGGGGCTTAGGCCCACTCCCTAAGAGGAGAAGGGAGTGGGCCTAAGCTGTCAGTAAGACATCCCCTGTAGGTTCCCAGTATGTGAGAGGGGACAGGCTGGACTAACGGAACCACCCCAGTGTGCAAATTTCGTGCACCAGGCTGCTAGTTAGTTATAAGAATGCTCAATGAACTCAGTGAGAAATTCAACATAAAAAAGGACATAAAACCATAAAAAAGAACCAGTCAAAAATGAAGGATACATTAACTGAAATAAAGAATAATTTATCAGGAATCAATAGTAGAGTAAATGAAGTTGAGAATCAAATTAGTGATTTGGAATATAAGAAAGCAAAAATGGCCCAATCAGAAAAGGGGGGAAAAAAGAATCCAAAAAAATAAAACTATTGCAAGAAGCCTCTGGGACAATTTCAAGCTTATAAACATGAGGGTACTGGAAGGACAAGAGAGAGAGCAAGAAATTGAAAACCTGATTGAAAAAATAACAGAACACTTCACAAACCTGGTGAAAGAAATAGATATACTAGGTGTATCGGTTAATAATGCGGATTTTGTAATCAAAGAAAACACGATAATTCCAAGAGAAACATCAAAAATGCTTTATTCAAAGTAATGTCCATCGCTAGCTACACATTTTCTCCATCTTTCAGGTAATTTGTGGATACCATCCCAATAGAACTTTTCTTGTTTTGAGGCAAACCATTCAGAGCCCAAATTTTCCACTTCTTCATATGTTTTGAAGTGCTGCTCAGAAAGGGGGTGTGCCACTGATCGAAACAAGTGGTAATCTGAAGGAGCGAGGTCTGGTGAATATAGCAGGTGGGTTAATACTTCCCAGGCAAGATCTTTTAACATGTCTTTAACTGGTTTTGAAGTGTGTGATGGTGCATTATCATGAAGCAAAATTACTTTGCTGTGTCTTCTGGCCCATTCTGGTTATTTTACAATCAAAGCATGGCTCAAATTGATTATTTGTTGTTGGTAGTTATCATTATTAATGGTTTCACCTGGTTTTAGAAGCTCATAATACACCACACCTTCCTGATCCCACCAAATGCTGAGCATTGTCTTCTTTCTGAAGCAATTTCGCCTTGTAGTTGATGTTGATGGTTGACCTGGATCAATCCATGACTGTGCATTTGGGATCCTCAGAATAAATCCACTTTTCATCACCAGTCACAATGTGATGCAAAAAAAACTTTCTTTCATGCCACTGAAGCAACATTTTCCTGATGACTTTTCGGTTTTCCATTTGTCTTTCATTCAGTTGATGTGTCACCCGTTTTTCTTCCTTTAAAATCTTTCCCATTGCTTATAAATGATCAGAAATTGTTTGCTGAGCAACGTTTAATCTTTCTGCAAGTTGTTTTTAAGTTTGACACACATCTTCATCCAATAATGCTTGCAATTGTTGGTCTTCAAACTTTTTCAGTTGACCTGGATGTTCTTTGTCTTTCACATCAAAATCATAACTTTTAAAACATTTAAACCAGCGTTCACAGTGTTGAGATAGAGCATGTTCACCATAAGCTTCCCAAAGTATTCAGTAGAACTTTTCTTCAAAATAAAGTAATGAATTAAAACTTCCCACAAATTCTCTTCTTTTTGACACGAAATTTGACATTTTTAAGCATAAAAATATCTATGATGTTAACACCTTCAGCAAATTTGACATAGGACATTTTAAAGCTTGTTGTCAATACAAAAAAAAACAGCATACATATCAAATCACATATATATCAACATATGTGTAACTCCATCTATTGAAAAGAAATCTGCATTATTAATCGATACACCTAGTACAAGTCCAAGAAGCATAGAGTCCCAAACAAGATGAACACAAAGAGGCCCACACCAAGACACATCCTTATTTAAAATGCCAATGGTTAAATTCAAAGAGAGAATCTTAAAAGCAGCAAGAGCTAAGCAGTTAGTTACCTATAAGAGACCCCCATAAGATTGTCATCTGATTTTTCAACAGAAACTTTGCAGGTCAAAAGGGAGCAGCAAGAAATATTCAAAGTGATGAAAAGCAAGGACCTACAACCAAGATTATTCTACCCAGTAAAATTATCATTTAGAATCTAAGGACAAATAAAGAGTTTCCCAGACAAGAAAAAGCTAAAGTAGTTCATAGCCACCAAACCAGTATTACATGTAATGTTAAAGAGTCTTCTTTAAGAATAGTAAGGGGAGAAAACAAGATCCCTCTATAAATTAGTTGAAAAACCTTCTTACATGAAAAAGTTAAATTTTAATTAACTTGAACCCTACAAACTAAGCTTTCAATTATTCAGTCTCTCTCTCTTCTTTTTTTTTTTTATTTCATTGCTTAAAGTATTACAACAAGTGATAGATAAGTATTACAACAGATGACAGATAGATCTCCATTTTTTCCCCTTGTTTTCTCCTTTTTGTTCCACAGGTGGCATAAAATAAATAGTTTTTCAAATTTTTGTGATAAATTATTAAAAGTACTAAACTATTTTAATGTAATTCTAAAATAATTGATAAAAATAAATATTCTTATCTCAAAAAAAAAAAAGAATAGTAAGGGGGGAAAAAAGATAAAAATTTAATCTAATAAAAGAGGAATATGCAAATTAACCCTCACTCCATTTCACCTAAGCCACACCCATCAGCCAATCAGAGTGATGGTATGCAAATTAACCCAGCCAAGATGGCAGCTGGCAGTCACGGAGCTAGAGCAAACGGGAGGCCAGCAATGGAGGAAACTGCCTGCCTAGGCCGGCTGTGACCTCCGCTCAAGGCAACAAAGTTTCAATTATAGAAGCCATGGAGCTGAAGCAAACGGGAGGCTTCATTGCCTGCCTAGGCAGGTTGTGGCCTCCACTCAAGGCAACAAAGTTTCAATTATAGAAGATAAATAAACCCCAGAACCTGCTTCCAGTCAGCCTTGCTGGGACCTTGGGTCAATGGGAGCTGTGGCCAGCCTGCAAACAGCCTTCAGCCCCTCACCCAGGCTGGCCAGGCACCTCAGTAGAGACCCAAACCCTGAAGGGGTGGTAGGCAGCCTGAAAATGGCCCTCAGCCCCTCACCCAGGCTGGCCACACCCCCATGGGGTAAGGGTCCCCACTGGGGGGCTTGGCTAGTCTGAAAACAGCCATCAGCCCCTCACCCAGGCTGGTCAGGCATGCCAGCATGTGGACATCCCCCAAGGGGCCCCAGATTGCGAGAGGGCACAGGCCAGGTTGAGGGACCCCCCAAGTACACAAATCTTTGTGCACCGGGTCCCTAGTATGAATAATAAAATGGCACACATTACATATATATCAACAAATTGAATCTATAAGAAGATCAGCTATTTTCTATTTATCAGTGAGCAACAGAATAATCCATTGAAAGGCAGATGCAGTACAAGACTTAAACCAAGACAAATCACCAAATTTCCTGCTAGATCTTGCTCTACAGTATGGCTAGGGTTGGACCAGAAGACTTAAAGATCTGAAAAAAAGTGAGGAAGGGGGCCCTTAGGAAAGATCAACTAGTCCAAAGGCCGGTGTCAATAGGAACTTGGTATTTTGGGGGGACAGCAAGGAGAACAAGGCAAGAGGAGGAAGCAAGAGTCGTAAAAAGATGATGAAAGCAGAGAGATCAAGGGCAATAGGAGATGGAACTCGACAATCTGGGATGTTGGAGGCCATGGTAGAGTTTTTGAATGAACAAGGCAGACATATTCCCTTCCTTTATAAAGAAATAGTCTACCAGGGAAAGGAGACATATAAAACAGAGTCATCGTCAACATGATAAGCATGAGAAATAAAAACACAAGTATTAGAGAATCATATAATGAAGGACTTAGAACATCTAAGGCAGCGGTTCACAGGGGTCCCCTAAGACCATCCTGCATATCAGATATTTACATTATAATTCATAACAGTAGCAACATCACAGTGATGAAGTAGAAACGAAAATAATTTTATGGTTGGGTCACAACATGAAGAACTGTATTTAAAGGGCCAGAAGATTGAGGACCACTGATTTAAGGGTTTAGAAAGGGCTTATCAAGCTCTTTTAAGAAAGTACCTGTCTGGAAATAGAGGAGTTGGGGCAGGGAGAAGAACATTCCATGGAGAGGAAGCAGAACCCAAGGCCCAGAATCAAGAGAGAGTGAGTGCATTTGAGACAAAAATCCAGTGGAGCTGGGTCTAAGGAGGAGAGAGATTCTAAGGAGGGAGACCACAAAGTAAGAGAGGACTGGATCTTAGGGGCCCTTGTAAAACATTATAGAGATTTTGGTCCATGTCCTAAGAGCAGGAGGAAGCCACTTTAAGTAGGGGAGTAATATAATCAGACAGCAGTTTTAAGGTCACATTGGCTAATGATTTAGTATGGCTGGATACAGTGTGGAAGAAAGGGAGCTGGCAAAATAAGTTAGCTGCGGTCTGGGTATGCAAGAAAAGACCTAGAAAGCCTCTTCTTTCCAGGAAAATGAAAGAAAAGAAAGAAAAGAAAGAAAGGAGGAAGGAAGGAAGGAAGGAAGGAAGGAAGGAAGGAAGGAAGGAAGGAAGGAAGGAAGGAGAAAAGAAAAGAAAAGAAAAGAAAAGAAAAGAAAAGAAAAGAAAAGAAAAGAAAAGAAAAGAAAAGACAAATAGGAAATCTAATAGGCACTAAGGAAAATATCAGACTTCTCTCTCAAAAAGTGTCTCTCTCTCTCTCTTCCTCACTAACATCATTCTTTTGCCCAATGAGGTTGAAAGTCATTTTTTCATCTTGTCCTCAGCTTCATGAAAACTACCAATATACAGGGCACCTATACCAGTGTTTCTCACACTTGAATGTGCATAAAGATCTGCTGGTGACCTTATTAAAATGCAATTGTTATCCAGTGGATCTGGGGCAGGGCCTGAGATTCTGCATTTCTAACATGCTCCCTGATAATGCCTATGATGCTGGTCCATGAACCACACTTTGAACAGCAAAGCTATATACAGTTCCAGAGCTAAACAAAAGGTATTCCAGGCTTTCTGAACATGTATATAATAGAGTTAAAAATACAAAACAAGAAAACAAACAGAACCAGCAGATTACGCCTCTGTTATCGTGCTGCCCATTTCCCGAGAATCTGGATGTGACATGTTTTTCCATAAAGATATTTCAGGAGATGTTCAGTGTGTAACTTAACTGGAAGCACTTCAGTTCCAACAACTCTAGGGAATGTTCAAATCTGGAGGCCTTCTGATTGTGCCCCTACACCACAGCGACACCTGCTGGTTAATTGATGGATTATATTTTAAGCACATTTCTATAAGGAGACACTGAGAAAAATAAAGTGAACAAACTTTTTCACAGTTGTAACTTGGCCTTAAGTGCATCTGCTGGTTGGAAAAGAAAACTTTTAAAATTAGGTGTCTGAACTACCTTGATAGGAATTAAAATATGAGCATTGGTATGCTGATAAATGTTTAACAACCAACTTGCTAGAAAAAAAGATACATTAGTAAATATACATATAAAATAAATTTTGCTGATATAAAGGATGTGCAGCACAGTTTATAAACAATAAAGTCTATAAAATATTTTGTTGCAAATTCTATACAGAAATTGATTCTCACGGAATCCTTTTGCTTACTAGTACTTTTTGCCGAACTCTTGTGTCAGTGGCTAACCTGTAATTTCAATTCAACTGTGTTTTGACAAAAAACAGCCTACGAAAACTGTTCGAGTAGTAGGCAATTTAGCAAAAAGCCATTCTTGTCATTGATGGCATAAATGTAGCCCTGGATAATTATTGGCTAATATATTTGCTTATATTAATGAATAAGACAACAGTGAAACACACAAACATGCTGGGACTTCCCTCATTAGTCATATGAAAGTGACTTCTTTGTGAAGCTGGAAAACAGTTTTGAACTCTGGAAGGCTATTTCTTCAATTTGGGGGCTATGCATACTGTAACAGCTACAGACATAACACAATTTTAACTTTAATATGCATTAACAGTGTTTTCCCATCATATTCTTAAGTCTAGACAGTCAACAAAACAATAAACCCAGCCCTAATTTGTGGCATTTTCCAACTTCCATGTTACCATGACTGGTTCCAAGCTACTGATGTGCCATCCTGACTGTGAGGCTGGGAAGACATGAACACTATTCTATACACACTCATCTATATTTTTACCATACAGACAATAGATGGAAATCACCTCCAGACTACAGGAAGCAGGAAGTTGGAGTAAAATAATCAGGAAGCAATACAGTTTGAATGCTTTTATTTTTGTTTTTAAATAACTTGCTTAATTGTAAATTTGTATAATTTAATTTATAATAGTGGCTGTTTTTAACAACCAGCTCACAAAATTTCTTTAAAAATTTAACATTTGTTTCACCTGAACCAGTAGGAGCCTGCAGCAGCACACCACTAGACCTGTGGCGCAGGACGGTGAGAATAACAGAAAGTGATTCAGGGAGCCTAGGGCTTTTGACCTAAAAAAGGTCTACGCCAGCTCTTGACCAGGTAGACAAATGGCAGAGGAAGTCATAGAATCACAGTGGAATGTAAAAGAACTATTCCTTAAGTGAGAAGAGAACTAAGAGAAGTAAAAACAAGTCCTCCTACCCAACAGTGGACCTTGTTAGGGACATCAAAGGGACAAGGCAGGGGGTGGAGACAATGACAAGGTTGACAAAAGGGGAAGAAGGGTGGAGAGGAGAGGCTCCAGATGCAGGCATTTGCTCCAGAACCCCTGATGCTAGTAGTACTTAAGCCTCTGTTTGACAATAGGGTAGCCAAGATGTTAGAAAAAGCCAGGGAAAATATTTAGCCCGCTGTTTCCCAGCAGTAAGAAAGAGAAAGAAAAGGGGAGGTATTAACCCCAGAACTCTACATCTAACCACGGAAAGTTTTGGAGAAACGGACATTTCCTCTAAAAGCAGAGTAGGCTGATGAAGACTCTGCCTTTGGTTTGATGCTGGCAATGAGTTTTCATCTATGTACCCCCTGCCTAAAAGAGAGAGGGGCTATGTTTGCTTAATTAGAACTTAGTCATCTTAAAATCAGAAAATCTGTCCAAAAAAACAACAGATTTTGGAAGGATTTTAGAGATAAACTATTCCAGTTCCCACATTTCACAAGTTAACTATAAAAATGAATTGAGACTTCTATGCCCAAGAAGATGGAGAAGTACTTCTCCATATTCCTTCTTAAAGGTATAGCTAAAAATCCTTCACACTATATGTAAAACAAACATAAAAAGATGCTGGAAGATGGTGAGAAGGCAGAACTGCTTCCTTTCCGGGAAACTTGATATCCAAGAAATGACACAAGAGAGAGCTCCTGAGGCTCCTGTTTTCCTAATGCATCCCAGACTTGGAGCTGAAGAAGCAGGCAACTAGAAAATACCAAAGTACAAGAAAAGGCACAGCCCACCAAGGCAGAAACCTGTTAGGAAACAACCCTTCTACTCAGCCAACCAACGCAGAAACTGAAATAAAAAATGAGAGAGGAGATGTTACTACCAATTTTGTAGGAAAAGGAGTATTATGGAAATTGTATACCAATAAATCAAATCATTAGACAAAATGAAGTCTCAGAAATATACAAACTACTGACATTAAATCATAAAGAAACAGAAAATCTGAATTGACCTACGAATTACTTTGCTAAGGTTGCCATAACAAAGTACCATAGACGGGATGACTTAACAGAAATTTATTTTCTCACCGTTCTAGAGACTATAAGTCCAAAATCAAGGTGTTGGCACGGTATTTTATTTCTGAAGTCTCTCTCCATGGATTACAGATGGTCAGTTTCTGGCTGTGTCCGCACATGGTTTTTTCTTTGTGCATGTATATATGTACTGTCTTTGTGTGTGTCCTGATCTCTTCTTATAAAGACATCAGTCATATTGGGACCCATCCTAACAACCCCCTTTGAACTTAATTAGTACCTAAAAAAGCCCTATCTCCTAATACAGTCACATTCTCAGGTATTAGTGGGTAAGGGTTTCAACACATGATTTTTTTTAATACAATTCAGCCAATATTAGCCTATCCTATAAAATAAAGATGTGATGTGCAAATTAACCTCCAACCAGGCCGGCAGGGGTGTTAATGAGGGATGACCAAATGACTGAACAGCAGGCTGCATGGGGTGACCA
>PVJC01044393.1:0-14129 GCA_004026665.1 Murina feae
GAATTGAGGGTCGGATAAAGACCTTCACAGACAAGAAAAAGCTAAAAGAGTTCATCACCACCCAACCAGTATTATATGAAATGCTGAAAGGTATCCTTTGAGAATAGAATGGAATCAGAGGCAGAGAAAGGGAGTGGACTGACAATTTTTGGGGGTTAAGGGTGTTGGGGATGCGTGAAGAGACTGGACAACAATTGTAAACCTATGGATGAGGACAATTGGGGGGGCAAGGTCAGAGGTTGGGGTGGGAATTGGGAGGAGGGGAGCTATGGGGGAAAAAAGAGGAACAACTGTAATAATCTGAACAATAAAAATAAATTTAAAAAAAAAATAAAAATAAAACCAACAATAATTTTTTAAAGTACTCATCAATTTGAATTATGGATTAAAAAATACTCCTACATTTTACTGTAAAATAATTTAGAGTTAACTGGAGACTTAAAAGTTTTTTCAGGATAAAGAAGTGAATTCTTAAATTCTTAAAAATTTAACATGATAAATTTCCTTTTGGTTAAGTGTAATTAAAATGGTTGAATTAAAGCTAACAAAAGGAAACAAAAACTAATACAGCAAGAATTAGAATTTGAATGTGTTTATGGGTAAGTGAAAGTCATGTTTTTCTAATTAAGGATGAATTAAAGAACACGATTCTTGTTGAAAAAGCAACATGCTTTTCCAGAATCTATCCAATCTTATTGTTTTCTCTAATAACCTTTTAGTCTTTAAAAATTTTTTAATTTTTCTCTTCTTTGCTGAAAGATAACATCTACTTTTTCAAATTATCCAGGGAAGGTGATCTTGGATGACTCTGCCTCCAGCTGTGGCAAGTTAATTTGTAACAGACCCGTGCTCCCCTTAGGAGCACCTGGAAGAAAATGGAGGTGGGGGAGAAGAGTCAGCTTGAGAGCATCAGAGAGGAACCTAGGCACCTTGCATCTGAGGGGGCAAAATTCTGGAGAGAAGAGAATCTGATATTTGTCAGCTGAAGCAGTTTTTCTCTTCAAGGCAATTGATAATCTGAAACAGCAGAATAGTGGCCAAGAAAATCAGCAACCTGTACATTATCCATTGACACAGGGATTTCATGAAAATAAGTCATATATATTACTTAGCATCAATGAGAAAGGCACCACCTTCTAAGTGAACACTCCAATAATATTGCGCCTGGCCTTCATTTGGAGTTGTCAATCTTCTCATAATCAGAAATGAGTATTTTAAAACCTTAGCCAAATAAACACTGTAAGTTACCTTGGTGAACAGTCTAGTAAGCAAAAAGAAAGAGCCTTACCGATTGGGTTCCCCAGAAGTAGATGCTGAGATGGAGTTGGTGTCTAAAATGTTTATTAAAGACCAACACCTGTGAAAGGGAGACTGGAAGAGGGAATGGACAGAGAGGGAAGTTGAAGTGTGATGCAGGCTCAATAAAGTTTTAGCTAATCAGGCAGGGAGCTTTAGAGTAAATATTACCCATCTGAGTTGGCCCCCATTGGGCCAAAAGGGCCAGACCTTCATGTCCTTCCTGCATTAGTCACAAGATTGAGAATGATCAATAAGGCATGGCCAAGTGGGCAAGGTGGCTCTCTGCAGAAACAGCAGACTCTGAAGGAGTGGACAGCTGCAGGCTTCTTTCTGACTGCACTCCCTACAGCTGGTCAGCAAGCCTTGCCTTGAAGGAGGAGCGAGCTAGTGCATTTCCATGTTTTCCAAGCAGCAGTGGCCAACAAAATGGTGGAGCA
Organism: Murina feae; assembly: GCA_004026665.1. NCBI lineage: Eukaryota > Metazoa > Chordata > Mammalia > Chiroptera > Vespertilionidae > Murina > Murina feae. The sequence goes on from PVJC01044393.1 coordinate 1,737, forward strand.
AACTGTACTGAAGGGGAATGGAGTCAGGGAAGGGATGGTGCCCCCCAAGCACCTGTTCATTCATCACTCCCAAACATTCACGGAGCACTTATACTGGACCTAGAACTCTAGCAGGCCCTGTGTGGAAACAGAACCAAGACTCACATTGTCCCTGTCCTCAAACACCATCCATTCAGTGAGGGTAGGCAGACATGCATGCAAAGGGGCTGTGGGACAGAGGAGAGGCACCTCATCTGACCAGGATTCTTCTTATCTTCCCACCTAAGTGCTTTCTGACAGGTACACCTGCCATGTAACTAACTAGGCATACACTACCCTCTACACCCCTGGTGATGTATGGAAAATGTAAAACATAGGGACAACAATGACTTAGGTGCCATTTCCAACAGTCACATGAAGGTGAATCACCATCAGCTTCCCTAGGCTTTGTTTATGTGTCTGCAACAAAAGGGAACTCTATTTCAAAGAACAAATTAATTCCCATGAAATATATTCACTATAATTACAAAATTTGGTCAGGATTGTATAAAATCTGAGCTTGGTTCCCCCAGCTGTAGAAGGCTAGTAAGTAAAATTTAAAGAGTCTACAGAAAGAGCTTAGAACATGACTATTTGTGTCTGTTTTGTTCATAGCCATATTCCAGCTTCTAGAGCAGTGCCTAGTACCCATGGGAAACTCAATAGTTTTCCTAGAGTCAATTACTTCTATCCTATTCTTGTGCCCTTTACCCCTTTGTTTCCACCCTTTCCCAGCCTAGGAACACCTCTTAGCTGAGACTGTGAATTGGTACACCTGCATGTGCTTCTCCAAGTGGCCAGGACTTCCTCACTGCATGGTTCTGGGTTCCAAAGGCGAGCATCCTGAAAGAGAGGAAACCATACAGAAGACATAGTGCCTTTTATGAGTTAGGCCCCGAGATCAAATTGTATCACATCCACTGCATTATTCTATTGGTTGAGATAGTTACAAAGATTTTCCCAAGTTCCAAGGAAGGGAACATACCTTCTCAATAGAGGAATGTCAACATCATATTGCAAAAAGAACAATATTATATATTCCAGAGGATGCACATGTATCTATCTCTTGGAAAATACATCCTGCCATAACACTCAAACTTTCCCCTTGTTAACATAAAAACATTCAAACCTGTAAAAAATTTTTGTGAGTTTATTTGAGCCAAACTGTCGACAATTGCTGGGAAGCAGTATCTCAACGGACTGGGATAATGCTCCAGAGAATGGCAGGCTTTCATCTATTTTTATAAATTACAATCAAAAGTGAGGACAGCCTTAACTGGTTTGGCTCAGTGGATAGAGCGTTAGCCTGAAAGGTCCTGGGTTCAATTCCGGTCAAGGGCATGTACCTGGGTTGTGGCCACATCCCCAGTAGGAGGTGTGCAGGAGGCAGCTGATCAATGTTTCTCTCTCATCGGTGTTTCTAACTATCTCTCTCCCTTTCTCTCTATAAAAAACCAATAAAATATACTTTAAAAAAAAGGAGAGGACATAGGTGGGTCACATGAAATCCATTGGTGATAGATTAGAGAAGTGGGAGAAAGCAAAGCAGGGAAACCCCTGGGATTGGATGAAAAGTAAAATAATAGTGCAGGATAGTCAACAATTAACATGAGAACATAACAATGAAGGAATTTGTGGTATCTGTCCTGGCGCCCAGGCACATTACGTTGTGCCCCAAGGAGTTCAGAAAAAGGGAAGTTACAAGATAACCAGACATTTCAAGGATATGTTATCATAGATGCAAAACGACAGGCTAAGTTAAGGTAAAGGTTGATCTTGTCAGCAAAGATACTCGCCTAAGACGTAACTACCCACCATACTGCTTTTAATTAAAGCTTAATTTCAGACTATCCTTTGTGGTTACTTTAGGTCTCTGAATTTGCAAAACCACCATGGCCTTCCCTGAGGTTGTCAGGTTAGCATGTGGCCCCTTTCATACATACCTTGAATTCATATTATCAGCTTAACCTATTTTGTTTTTAAGATTTTTGTATTAATTTTTAGAGAGAAAGGAAGGGAAAGAGAAAGGAAAAGGGAGAGAGAAAGGAAAGGAGAGAGAGAGAGAGAGAGAGAGAGAGAGAGAGAGAGAGAGAGAGAGAGAGAGAGAGAGAGAGACCAGCTGCCTCCTGCATATCTCCTACTGGGGATTGAGCCTGCATGTGACCTGACTGGGAATCAAACTGGCAACCTTAGGTGCACGGGATAACACCCAACCAACTGAGCTCCACTGACCAGGGCACCTACACATTTTTTTTGCAATGTTCAGAAGCTCTGCAATAAAAATATGAACAGAATAGCACTCCTTCCCATTCTTGCCAAGACTCGGAACTGGGGTTGGGGAATGCAAAAGTAGAGAACTCACTTGTGCTCAGGTTGACTTGGGAGCAAAGCTACGTACAACTGTCATCACTGTCACCTGTGTCAGAATACAATTTCTGTTCTGTTTTACTCCTCGTTTTCATTGTTTATTTATCGTACTTGTTTGGTTTATGTTACAGGGAATAAATCCTCTTGGGAAAGAAGAAGACATTACATACAGTGTTAAAACTCTAGTTTCATTTATTTATGAACAATGCTGTGGCATCATTAGGAATTTTAAGCTGAATTCATTTATGCTGGGTGGCCCATTTGATAGAAAGTGAATTTCAGACTAGGTCAGTACTAAGGCAGTAATACAATTCTGGGCCCTCAATGTCAGGGTACAATTCAATTATTTTTACTATCAATGGATATATTCATCAGCCAGAGTTAAAATAACCTAAAACCTTCTTACAACAATATGATTGGACTAAAATAACATCCAGAGTGCTTAGACTGAAAACAAAATGGCATTATTCAATTTCCAAATACAACACCTTAAATAACAAATTTAAAGAATGTATTCTTGTTTTATTACTGGTATCACTTCATAATTGTTCTTTATGTTCTCTATTTCTTTTTGGGAAGATGGAAAAAGAGTGACTAATGCAAAGCAAAGCCAGTATCTTATCTAAAATCCTAACTACTTTTCCTTTATCCTAAACCTTCAAGAGGGGTTTCTGCAGAAAAAAAAGGGGAGGAGGGGAATTATACCTTATCCAGCGGAATTTAGAGAGGTAGAAATAAAACAGCCTTGAAAGTTGTAACACATATCTTTCTGGTTTATGACCACATCCTCTAACATCTGTTGAGGGACATTTTCTGACCAAAGGTCTTGTCAGTATCAATAAGGAAAGACGCTTTCCTCATTGTTCTAGAATCTACGGGGTCCAGGGTTATTGAAATGTATATATAGTGCAGTTCATACCAGAGCATAGAGGGCGAGTAAAGAGGGAAGGAAAAGGGGAGTATGGATTAAAGTGTGGAGTTGCCCCTGGCCCTGCTTTGAACTCTCCCTGGCTTTTTGGAACCTAACCAAGATCAAACAAGCAGTTACAGCCAGCTCCAGGCCTCTGGTTCTCTGTATAAATTTAGGAGTAGATTTTGAGGTTAAGATTATGAAGTTTTGTGGTAACTTTAAACTGGAAAGTATTGCATTCACCTTTTATATTACCCAAAGAAAGAAGAAATGCCCAGCCATATAATGAAACTCCTTTCGATCTGACCATTGTGTTAGGAACAGATTTCACACTGAGCAAATCTCTGCAACCAGACTCAAATGTTTCCCATTAAGGCTGTACATGGATAGAAATGTGCAAATGCCTGCTGCAAAGTGTGCAGTTCTCCAAGCAAAATGCACACACTTGCTGGTTTGGATAGATACCTGAAAACAGATCCAAGGTTAACACTTATTTGCACTTATTATTGCCATAGCTCAGAGCCTCAATAATGAGAAATCAAACTCCCCAAATAGTCCTATGGGGGAGACCCCCATCGGATTAGATGCAACACACATAGTTCAGGTTGTTGCAGCCTTAATACCTTGAATAAGAATTGGCTATTTTCAACATATCTTACAGTTTAGCAACTTTTGTTTCCATATAAAACAAGTTCTGGAGAGTGGAGGTAAAACATGAGACAGTCCTGGCCAGTGTGACTCAGTTGGTTGGAGTGTCCTCCTGTACCCTCCTGGTTCAGTTTCCAGTAGGGGGACATGCATACTCAAGTTGTTGGTTCAGATGCTCAGTCAGGGTGCATGTAGGCAAGCAACTGATTGATGTCTCTCTCTCACATGTCTCTCTGTCTCTCTCTCCCTGTATATAAAATCAATTACATATATAATTTCCTATTTTTAAAAAATGTTTAAATATCAAAAGAGGAGATTCTACTCAAATGCTTTTCACTAAAGTCAAAGTTAATGACATTAATAGAAAGTTTCAATTTTGACTTTATTTTTTATTTTTATTTTTATTTTTTGGAGAGGGGTACTTTCCTTTCCCTTCCCCTTGTCTCAGAGTAAATATTAAAACCCACCTCTTCTTATAACATTGCTGTATACTAGAGGGCCTTAAACCAGATTAAAGTCCCCATGAATAACTCACGAATTCTTTTCGCATAATGGGCATTGTTATCTCCACTTTATCAGTGGAGAAATCAAGGCATCCAAAGTTAACTTGCTGAGGTCCTAAGATTTCAGAGCCACCAGCAGCAGCCTCAGGCCAATATGACAAGCTCATCCTGGAGGTGATCTTGTTCTCAGCTCAGAGATGAGGTGTGCACACAGGCCAGAGCTAACTTTTGTACAGAATCTGTTGACTGAAGTAAGTGGAGAAATAAGTGGGAAAGAGAACAAAGACAAAAATGAAGGCTGATGTGTGACTTCTCAAAGAATTTATTTCTTTGATTATTCAAAAGCAGACCATTTTGTCAGAGTCTTAGAAAGTTTTAGCATAATTTAATACAACTGATGACATAAATACATACTTCTATCCTGAAAGTTTCCCTTTATCCCTTCAGAATTTTAAGTTATATTGAATACTTTCACCTAATATTTCAAACCTAATACAGTAGCCTTCAATAATTTAAAGCGACATTTTAAATTTATTTCAATCTGTACTAGGTCACATGAAAATACATCTACTGTTACTTTATTGTACATTGATGTCAAGAAACATACAAAATAAAAATACATTTCCACTATTCAATATAGTCCGGTTTTGGAAGGTTGATAAACAATGTTGTAGGGATTATTTCTGTTTGTCTTGAATTCATCCAAACAGCCACTCTTATTTGTTGGGTATTTTTTCCCCCTGCAATTTAATTTTTCTTATTTGCTTACAGTACAAGTGATTAGAAATAGTAAGGGGGAAAGGGTGACTTTCTTCTCACCAGGGAGCATAGCCAGCTCCAGCAAAACTCTCCTTTCTCCTAAACCTCTCCCCATTTTGGGGGGCCCCTAGTTTCAATCATCTGAGACTATCACCAAAATGCTCACTGACTCCACTTTAAGGTGATACTGGCCCAGAAGTATGTGCATTGTAATAGCTAGCTTTGAGGCCTAACAGTTTGCCAGGGTCAAAAGGCTGCTGTCAATTGTAATGGCAGAATTTCAGGTACATTGACAGGTAGTGGGGGAGTCATTTTTGAAACTGGAGTTGATTCCCTCAATTCATGTTACAGAAGTAATTTCTTATATGTGAGGCAAGTGCTGAGTACAGGCTTTTTTTTATTACTTTTTAGTTTGCCTTAAATTTTAAAAACCTAACAAAGCTGGGAAGTAGTTTACCAAAGAATGAGGGCTGTGGTCTCTCCAAGTCCTTGAATTCCAAACCAGAGGTGGATGGTCTCTTTAGACCTGAGGGGGGTCCCACCACCTTCCCCTGCTACCGGGGTGGGGAAGTAGCAGGAGAAGCAAGAACTGCAGGCCTGACAACAGGATCTTTCAGGAAGCTATGCTCCTCATAGAAAGTCTAGACACAAGGACAGCTGATGCATATAGTTCCACAATTAAAGATTCATTCCTCTTTCAATAAAATGGAACTACCCCGATGAAAAGTCACATCTTATTGGATAACCTAACATCACACCTCAACACCTACAACAGAAATACATGTGGTGCTTGGTAAAACTTGGTTTCCCAGAGCCCAGGAATCTGAATTTTAGCTAAAACTCTCATTTGATCTTTCTGCATAGTGAAGTGTGAGAATTTCTGGCTTAGAGCTAGAGAGTAATAAAGGGAAAGCAAAAATAGTGTGGGACTGGGGTTGTGTGTGGAATCAAAGGTAAACACTCATAAAGTATGGCTTATTTGACAAGTTAAGCCAGTCTTGGAAGGCCCAGAGAAGGCCAACAGGGAAAAATCAATGAGAAGAAAGGAAAGAAAAACTGCACAAGTTTTATGGACCTGCCATGTGCCTCTAAAATGTTGTCCTGCATTAAATAGGCCTCTGCTATCTCATCAAGGAAGGAGTTTTGTTGTTTCTTCTTCCTTCCTTCTTTCCTTCCTTCCTTCCTTCCTTTCTCACCTTTCTTTTTCTTTCCTTTTTACACAAAAAGATTCCTTTCCCTATTCAATACACAGAATTTTGCTAAGAAAATATGTGTGCTTTTTTAGAATGAGAAAGGTTTTTTACAAATAAATGCTATGTATTTATGAATCCCAGGTATTTTCCCAGAGTTTTTACCAAGGGTTTCTGCAAAGTTGGTAATTTTTTTAAAAATATATTTTATTGATTTTTTTTACAGAGAGGAAGAAAGAGGGATAGAGAGTTAGAAACATCCATGAGAGATAAACATCAATCAGCTGCCTCCTGCACACCTCCTACTGGGTATTGTGCCCACAACTAAGATACATGCCCTTGCCCGGAATCGAACCCAGGACCCGTCAGTCCATAGGAGGATGCTCTATCCACTGAGCCAAACCGGTTATGGTGGTAATTTTTTTAAAATATATTTTATTGATTTTTTACAGAGAGAAAGGGAGAAGGCTAGAGATTCAGAAACATCGATGAGAAAGAAACATCGATGAGAAAGAAACATCGATCAGCTGCCTCTTGCACACCCCCCACTGGGGATGTGCCCACAGCCAAGGTACATGCCCTTGACCAGAATTCAACCTGGAACCCTTGAGTCCACAGGCTGACGCTCTATCCACTGAGCCAAACAATCAGGGCAAAGTTGGTAATTTTTCAGGTTCTTTTTTGTTTTTTATAACACCTCTCTTAAAATAAGCAAAATGTTTATTCACAAAAATGTCTTTTACTAACTCTACCCAATATTAGAAGGTTTATAGCAAAAAAAACTTCATGATCTACCTTCCTGGAATAAAACTTTAGGGATGTGCTTTGAACCCACAGAAGAAATTAAATGCACAGTTAAGACTGATTTTCATGATCAAGTTGCAACAGGGAGTTCTCTTTAAAGACGTCTCCTGCTGCCTTCATTCAAGTCTTGATCTCTTGCTGCAAATGTATATTCCTTTGTGGGTTTAAGGCAGATATTGGATATCCTTTTAATCTATATTTATTAAGCAAGCTATTGACAAGTCTCATTCTGCCACAAATACATGAACAATGTTCCCGTGGCCACTCTAATGGGAGTCTTAAATGAACATATCTTCAGGATAAGTGGCCATTTTTCACAGGGCATTTTTTTAATGTGAAGTTAAAGGCACATATTAAAATACATTTTGAGTCCGGCCAGTGTTGCTCAGTGGTTGAGCCTGGAGGTCATGGTTCAATTTCCAGTCAAGGCACATGCCTAGGTTATGGACTCAATCCCCAGTGTGGGGTATTCAGGAGGCAGCAAATCAATGATTCTCTTCATTGATGTTTGTATCTCTCTCTCCCTCTCCCTTCCTCTCTCTGATGTCAATAAAAACATTTTTTTTTAAAAGAGAGATTTTCACTTGCTCCACAAGCCCCAATCAACCAGCAAAAGTTAAGTATGCCAATAACAGATCACAAAAAGACAGGTTTTCTGCTCCTCATCCCCACCCTCACCATCTGCTTTCCCAATAGCCGCTCCCAGTTTAGGACTTTTTGTACCTGCGCAAAGTTTTTGATTGGAAGAAACTTTGACCTAGAAACAAGGTGGGAGAGTTTGCCTGATTGCTCTCAGATCCATTCATTGCCACTCTGTTCTGTATCACCAAAATTGGCCTTGTTGCAAAGTCCATTTCTCATGTCCCTTGCCAACTGACATCCAGCTAGGTTTAATCAATGGGAGGCACTGGGCAGAGACTGGTGAGCAGGAGGAGAGGAGAAGTCAGAGTGTTTCTCCCCTTGGTCTCTGTTTTAGGCAGCATGCTTGGCCATGATTGCACCGACTCCATGGTTGCAACTCCTGCAGAGAAGCCTCCTGCTGGCTGAACCTAGCTGGAAGCCAGTTGGCAAGGGAGTCTGGGAAAGGCCATTTGCAGATCAGCCCCTTGTGCATGATCCAGAGCAGAACAGGGAAGTATGAAGACTGAATCTGAGAACAGCAGCCAAATAACGAGCACAAAGTACTGACTAAAACTTCACTGGGCCCTCTTTATCTTGATAGGGAGGGTGAAGAATGATAGCTGGCTCCAATGCAGTCATGTGATATTCATGGAACATTTAGCAGGTGTTAGGAACTGTTCTAGGTTCTAAGAATGCTGTGATCTATAATATATCGTCTCAGCTCTCACAGGCAGACCTGAGTTTGAATCCCAGCTCTTCATCCTTACTTGAACTTCACATATATTTTTATTGATTTCAGAGAGGAAGGGAGCGGGAGAGAGAGAAACATCAATGAAGAGAATCATTGATCTGCTGCCTACTGAACATCCCTACTGGGGATTGAGTCTGCAACCTGGGCATGTGCCCATGACCGGAATCGAACCTGGGACCCTTTAGTCCCCAGGCTGACACTCTGTCCACTGAGCCAAACCAGCTAAGGCTTCATCCTTACTTCTAGTTGGTTTTGAGCAATTTACCTGTCCACTGCAAACCTCCTCCTCCATTGTGTAACAGGAGCTACTTCCTGGAATGGCAAGGGCTGCATGAGATAATTGCTTATAGTAGACATTCAGTGAACATTTGTTGGTTAAATTATACCTACTGAGACAGATACTGTGCAAGTAAAATTAAGTTACATTTCCGTGATTGCCTCCTCCGTGGCAGGCACATACATTACTTTAATTCCTACAACAGCTGTCCAAGCAGAGTAACAAGCAACTTTAATAGAATAAGGGCTTTAACAATGGCACCTACAAACTATGACAGGAACTGGAGAGGGGGAATCTGTAGAGACTTCCCAGAGAAATACGGAGGATTTCATTGGTGGAATGGATGCAAGGGCCAGAGAGGGAGGGACTTTGTAATAACAGCAGTAAGGATGGCAATAGCTGCCAGGCTCTAAGCTACAGCATTTTTGAGTCTTCTTCCATGGAGAGCTCCAGCTCCCAGAGGTGTGTGTCCTATCCACTCCACGTTATAGAGAAACCATAGTTTAGAGTTGCAAAGCAATGCCACACAGCTAGTGAAACTGGGATTCCAACCAGAATATGCCCGACTCCAAAGCCAAAGCTCCAAGGAACCCCGAGGGGCCCTCTGGGTTTCTGGACGTATAGGAGTATTTTTTGTTTTGCTTTGCTTTTTTTCAATACTTACTTATTGATTTTAGAAAAAGTGGAATACTTACTGGAATAGAACCCTCAACCTTTCCGTTTATGGGATGACGCTCCAACCAACTGAAGCACCCCACCCGCAGGGCTATGGATGTATGATTTTATTAAGAATTAACCAGCATATGGCGGCTGTGCAAATCACAAATCTGTGCACTCATGTCCAACAAACTCTCGCCTCCTTGGGGGAACTGGATTCTGAAGGCACTTAATTCTTTGGGAAGTCCCACCTGTTTGATTCCAGCTGCACAACTCCCCTCAGAGAAAGACTGGGGACACAGGGCTACATCCTCTGGGGTGACAGGGGTTGGGGGAGGTGGCTGAGACAAGTAACTCGCTCTCTAGAAATAAACTGTGTAACCTGAAGAGAGGAGGTAACTCTTTCAGGGGGTTACTATTTTGTTTAATTATTTCTCCAGGTTGCTAAATGTCACTACATGGTCTCACAGAGTAAATGTATTTCTCAAGTGGGAGCCATTGACTAACCTACTTCAGGCATCAATTCTCCTGCATAGGTAGCTTTTCTTTAAAAAGCCAGCTGCAGCCCAGCCAATGTGGCTCAGTGATTGAGTGTCAACCCATGAACCAAGAGGTTGGTTCAATTTCCAGTCAGGGCACATGCCCAAGTTTCGGGCTCCATCCCCAGTAGGGAGTGTGCAGGAAGCAGCCCATTGATGATGCTTCTCTCTCATCGATGTTTCTATCTCTCTACCATTCTCCCTTCCTCTCTTTCTAAAAATCAATAAAAACACATATTTTTAAAAAATAATGTACTGTTTAAAATAAATAAATAAATAAATGACCAGTTGCAGACAAGATCATTGCTTTTCTGCTTAATAGAAAGTGGTGAGAAGTCCTTAAAACTTTCCAAGATTACTTTTAATGAAAAAATACTATTTTTTTATTTTTCCTATTTCTCCTACCTTCTGTGTTGCTGGGGGAGAAGAGTTGTCTATAATAATAAAAGCATAATATGCTAATTAGACTGGACATCCTTCTAGACAAAGCCGGGGCTGCAAGGGAAGCCTGGATCCTGGGTGCCGGAGGGAAGGAAGGCCTACTCTTGCATGAATTTTGTGCATCAGGCCTCTAGTTTGCAAATAAAAGGAGACCTTTTCTTCAAATTTCAGAGCTGTTCAATTATAAACACAGCCACCTGCAAAGTTGGAAATCAACTACAATCTTCTTTAAAGCCTTTTCAATGCAACTGCTAACCTGTCTAGATGTTTAACTTTCAGGTTTCAAAACCTGTCAGTTAAAACTTGCTTACTGTTACTCCTTTTCTCTGAAGCTACAAGCCTGAGAGAAATTATATAGCAGATTGGAAACAAGGAACTAAGACTTGATAGCAACACAAAAGACCTGCTGACGGGCTGGGGTATGAGAAACTACAATCCTTGTTCTGAAAATGAATAAGGATTAGAGAGTTCATCTCCTGGCGGCCTCTAATGAGGTTGTGCCTTCCCAGTTCGGAAACAAGCAGTCAATTGATCCCTTCACAAGAACACCTGGTGTATTTTGAGGAAAAAATTAGTCAAACCTGTTGTTGCCAGTCAATTCCGTTAAATTGTGTCATTGGTAGTAATGGATCGACACAGCTCATTAAAAATGCCACTTGGGGGAATCCTAAGGCAACGGGGCAGTCATTACTAAACTAATTCTATTGGCCTGAAAGAGTTAATTCTACTCCTAAAGGGAAGCAATTTAGTTTCGATTCCCCAGGAGGATGAGCCAGCCTCTTTCAGAGCTTAATACAATGAAGCTGTTTTATACCAGCCCTCCCTTTCACTCCCCAAACTGAAAGCCCCCTGACAGTTGACAAGCCCAAGATGGGGTGCGTTGGGAGAGTCACCTCGCATTTTTCTATGTGGGGCCCCTGTAAGTTGAGGTGACAGGGTAATGCTGAGTAAATCCACGCAGGCAAGGAACAAACACAAGGACAAATCCCTTGACTTGTGTGTCTGGATTCTAAACACCTCCCTGGATTCTAATAGCAAAGCCAGATCAATCCATCAACAGGAGTGGCTAAGGATACCTGATTTATATGCAACCTCAGCAGTGTATCACTGGGCACAGAGTGCCAGTGTCAACAGCTCTGCACAGGCTCCAGTCCTGGCTGACAGAGAACAGAGGTCGTCGTCCTCATTGCTAAGGAGAAGAGAACAGGAGCGGACAGAGAAGTGTTAAATAATCCACACATTCTCTCACGGATACTTCTTCATTTTTTAACAATTCATTATGAAAAATGTCCAACGTAGATCAAAATCGACATAATGTTTTAATGACCCCTTAAGTACCTATTACCCAGATGCAATAATTAATAACTTATAATCTTATTTCATCTGTGCCCAAATCTATTCCCTGCCATTTTGCTATCTTGAAGCGAATCCCAGACTTTCTTTCACTTCATCCATAAATATTTCAGTGTGTATTTCTAAAAGATAAGGGTTCTTTTTATTATTATCATATATAAAATTACTCCTTTAAAAAAAACCACTCTTTTGACACATGTGACAACATGGATGAACCATGAGAACAATGTGCTAAATGAAATAAGCCATTTACAAAAGGACAAATGCATAATTCCACTTATATGAGTATTAAATTCATAGAGACAAAAAGTAGATGGTGAGTTCTGGGGGGTGAGAGAGGAGAGAATGGGATGATTGTTTAATGAGTACAGTTTCAATTTTCAAGATGAATAAAGTTCTGTGTTCGGACAGTGGTGATGGTAGCACAACAATGTAAACTTAATACCAATGAACTGTGCATTTAAAAATGGTTAAGATGATAAGTTTTATGTTAGATAGATGTATTTTACCACAGTTTTTTAAATTTATTCAAAATAAAAGCCTTCACATCATAAA
>PVJC01044394.1:0-14127 GCA_004026665.1 Murina feae
TTTTTTTTTTTTTTTAAGAGACTGGGACTGAGATAGCAAGAGGTTACCAATAGCATTTTAAAATAATAACGTGAATCAAGATTGCAGACAATATTGGGTGAATGGGGTCTCTTGTGATGGTGCAGATGGAGTGTAATGTAGCATACATGCTTTGTGCACTGAGCCCTGACTTCCAGCCTCCCCTTCAGCAGTGTGCACAGATGCCGAGCTCAGCAGAGGGACCCAGCTGAGGGCCAGGCATGATAGATAAGGCAGGCCCCAGGTCTCCACTTTACTGAGCCACAACTTCGCAAATAGTTGTGGATATTTAATAGGACCCCTACCCCAATAGAAAACATACATGGATTAGTAGGAATGACCTCCTAGTAGATTAAAAAATTTCCAGTGAGCAAAACTCAGCCATATTCTGGTTGTCATTATTTAAAACCTATGTATCAATTACTAATCTCATGTTGAGTGAGCAGGAAGAAAACCCTTGATACTCATGTCTTCCATCAGAATAGCATTCTTCTATATTAATGTGTTTATGCATCATTTATTCATTCAGCAAATCCGAATAGAGCACCTCTAGGAGCCAGCACTCTCCGAGGTGCTGGGACACCATAATGAGAGAGACAGTCAAAACCACTGGCCTCAAGGAGCTTATACAGTTGACTTTTGAACAACACTGGGATTAGGGGGTGCCCCTGAAAATTCCATGCATAACTTTTTACTCCCCAAAACTTAACTATAGTTGTCCTTAGCATCCATGGATTCAACTAACTATGGATGGAAAACAGTATTTTTGATTCATGGTAAGGAATCTGCAGCAAGAAATCTGTGGTTGTGGATGTGAAAATACTGTGTTTGAAATGAGGTTGGTTGAATTGAAGGATGTGAAACCCGTGTCTATGAAAGGACACCTCTATTTATACCAGGATTGACAAAAATCCACACAAGTGGACCTGCACAGTTCAAATCCATGTTCTTCAAGGGTCAGCTGTACTCTGTTATTTAATAACTATGTCATGTACTTTCTGGAGGTGCTAAAAGCAGACAAGGGGTAGGGCACAGCTCAGCTGTGCAGGTGGGATTATCATCTGCTGGTGACAATTTCCTGCTATCTAATTACTGTCTGAAAAGTGTCAGCAGAGTAATGCATCAAATTATGGTGCTGTTTTCTGGAAGCTGACCCTGACATTTAACTGTCTTTACCTAACAACTTACCACAGCAAAGTTCAAACAGAGTTTGTACAAATACTGTTTCGATCTGCAATTAATTGAATCCATGGATGTCAAGGACAACTATAGTTAAGTTTTAAGGAGTCAAAAGTTATACATGGTTACCTACAAAGAGAGTTTTCTCTGAGTTTCCTCCAAGAAATTATGCTGCTCAAATCATAGTATAGTTACTAAGATCTGATGTGATTTTTTAAATGCCCATACTGGGTGCTCAGTAAAACTAAGTTATTCAGAATAAAATGACCATAGCTCTCTCTGTGGCATGAAATTTGCAGCTTCAAATCTGTCCCATGACTAGCACAGAACTGGAATTGTTTTCTAAGAGAACCCTGCCCTTGACTTCTTGGGATGAAGCCCTCTTAGCACAGCTTCCCTGTTCTAAGATGTGCGGACCTCAGCTCTGCTGGCAGGCACCTCAGCAGTCTACCCTCCTGAGAGCCCGGCTAGCTAGTTGTTACAGTATTACCTAGACCCCTGCTGCTCTCACTTATCACAGCTCTGTAGGCAGAAAGACAGGAAAATAAATATTTGTGACTTAAAGTCTCATGCTGTTGTCCCTAAAAGTGAGGATACTGCCCAGGACCTTGGTTTGCAAACAGATACACAAAATAGAATGAAGTTAGGTGGTACAAAGGAGACAAGCTAGCCGATGGAGAGTGAGGGTGCATGCGGGTAGTGCTTTGGGGAATAAAGGGGTCAGGATTGGTTGTTCTGAGAAGAAAGGAGGGATTCTTGCAGAATAGGAGGGAAAGGTGCATAAGTCCAGGGGAAAGAGCCAATTGTGCTGGCAGCTCTTTAACCTAGAGAAACCTGATGACTGAAGAGCAGGAAACTGGCCTGAGTGGGCTGAGCCAGGCTCAGGAAGGGCAGTGGAGACCACAGGGATTTGGATATTCTTCGAAGTATGTCATTATTTAAAGATCAAGGCAACTTATTCTAGGAGAGGATCAACCTCTGCTCCTAGCAGAGTGAGGAAGGAGAGAGACTGAGTCACGGGGGAGCATGTGTACAGGTTATACCCTCCGTTTTGTCAGCTAGACCCAGGGAGATAAAAGGCTAAGTGAGCCATTAGCAGGCCTGGGGAGTACACCTCCGGAGCAGAAAACAAGATGGGACAACTCCAGGTCAAAGCCAGAGCAGAATAACCGACAAGGCTACGGGTCACTGATTTAATCCCGTTAGAGTGAGATTCTGCATTTAGTTATTTAACTAAACTTTGCCATACCCAATACCCTGCTGCTGATTAAAGCAGTACAAGCCTGGCTCTCCTTTACTACCTATTTACTCAGGACTCCTACAGTGGACAGTTAATTAAAAAGGCTGTCTGTCTGGATTTGGCACCCTCAGCTGTCAGTAATGACTCAGGTTACAGAAAGTATCATCCAGAACCCTCGGCTGTGGATGGAGAAACAGAGCTGGGAGAAAGCCTCAGGTTAGGATCAGAGTGGAGGGCAGGGCAGCTCCCTAGTGCCCTCAGCTCTCTCTGCTTTCCTTCCTGTGCTGGCTCAACCCATTGCCATTATGTTAGCAGTAAAAGTATAATTGAAATTGATCCTCACCCCAAATGACTTAGGGAGCTCCCAACAGTGCAAAGGTTCAAAATACAAATTTTTTTTATAACCTGTAATATTGTCATTTAACCCAACAGTAAAACCTACTTGCATTGTACCAGAAAAATTAAGAGAGGGAGGAAAACAGTTTGGGAATATGGAATATTGATGTCTTTATTTAAAAATCAACAAATTCATTTTTAATGGACAAGTTCATATTTTTAGCATAATTGATGGCTTTGGGGTAATGGAGTCAGAGGTTCATGGGATTATTATTCTGTTAACAGTGGATATCCACAGAAGGGGAGTATGAGGCTATAGTCTCATCATTTGTGAATGGAATTTTATCACATTTTTTGTAGGTTATTTGTAAGGCAGAGGATTCATCAATGTAAGGGCTAATGTGTTTTCGGAGGACATTTAATTCTACAGAGTATATAGCATGTCCTTACTCTGCACCTAGTAGCATGGGTGTGAACTCAAAAGCTATGGTGGGTAAAAGAAAACCAGATTGGGGACAAAAAAAGTATTTTGATGGATTCAACCTGGCTGACACAGCTGCTACCTGTCAGCTGCTACCCAGTCTCTCATCTCAATCATAGATTCCCATCTCTATTCAGGGCAATGCACCTGGCTAACTGGTTACATTTCTCAGCTTCCCTTGCAGCTAGCAAACTCGCAGGCTGTAGAACTGGCCAAGGAGCCATCACAGAAGTGTGTGGGACTTCAAAAAAGGCTGCTTAACAAGTAACTCATCTAAGGGGAGAGTTGCTCTGTCCTCTTCCTCTTACTCCTTGCTGCTGGCCAGTGCTAATGTGATGACTGGTGTGAAAATGGTGGAGCAAGAGGACAACTGAGTTTTGGCCCCTGAGTGGAGCTGTCACATCAGCCCTGAATTATCTCCCTCATTAATGGGAAAGTGTAAACCATCATGTCTCTTAGCCATTGTGCTCAGGCCTCTGTTAATAGAAGCCTAATTAATTTGCACAGTCTCTCATGAGAAATATGAATATGCAACTTATTTATTTTTAGACAATAGAGATTTAAGAAAGCTTAGTTTTTATATTGGTTATAGTGAAGTCTCATTCAGAGTATAAAAGAAATTGAAGTGCTAGTTAACTGAAAAGATTCCAATTTGTGAATGGGTAGTGAAGAGTGAGATTTCCTTGCTGCCTAAGATGGCCCTCAATGGGCCAGAGAATGTAGCCCATGGAGAGCCAGAGGTGCCAGGCTCCAGGTTCTGAGTTTGAGTGCCAGGAGGGTGTGGGTCAGTGCTAGGCCCCTCTCTAAGCCACTCAGTTTAGAAATCTTCAAAACTCAGGTACAGGGATAGGCTTTTAAGTTCAACATGGTTCCCCACAATTGGGCTAGACATTAGAGAGATGGAACAGGCTCTCCTCTGCCCACCCTTTCAAAGGGACCAGGAATTTCCAACCACACTCTTTGGAGCAGCTCCAAGTATAAGAAAGATTCCAGATGGTTATTCTCCCCATTCATTTACTAGGCAAAGTAGCCTAGGCCACAGTATATGGGTTTTATATGGATTGTTTTGGAGGCTGGATTGAGGAGACAAAGCCAGAGTCAGGAAACAATGAAGCATCTTATAATATAATTCTAACTAGAGGCCTGGTGCACGAAATTTGTGCACTGGGGCAGAGTGTCCCTCAGCCTTGCCTGTGCCCTCTCATAGTTCAGGAGAATATCCATTGCCAATTGTTGCTGAAATGCAGGTCCATAGAGCTTCAAGGAAAACTAAACAAATATGGATTTTTAAAAAATGCAAAATCTTCCCATTTAAAAATATTGGCTACTAATCTATGTTTCTAACCTGCCCAAACAAACTCTGTCCTATCAGAAATTGTCAGTCAGGGTGGAACATGGGGTGTGAGACAGGGAGGTAAACAGGCAAATAACACATTTGATTTGGAAGGCTCAGGAGAAAAAGAAGAGAGGCAAAACAAGTCCTATGAAAGCACAGGGCAGAACAAGTTTCCCTCAGTTGGAAAGTGGAGGTGGCTTTATGGAGAGGGGGGCACTGAGATTAGGCCTTGAAGAAGAGATAAGACTGATAATAGTAATAATGATAATAATTAGTGTCCAGGATTATTGAGTGCTTCCCATGTGCCAGTCACTAAGTACTTTGCATGACTAAACTTGAATAATCCTCATAACAATTCTATGAGATAGTCATGCCCAGCACCCCATTTTATAGGGCCTGCTTTCTTCCACCAGTGCCCACCTTTGGGTGCCTTATCCCTCAGAAGCTAGGATTCCAGTTCCCAGATTGCTGGGCTGTTAAAGCTATTAAAGCCTCTCCCTTTCTTATTCCTGTCATGTCTCCCTTTGACCACTGCATTAGCTTCTCTAAATGGTCTCCTTGCTTCCATCCTCCACGCTCAGATTCATGTCACTTCCCAGTTTAAGATCTTCAGTGGCTCCTGACTGCCCTTGATATAAAGCGCCAGGTCATTGTCTTAGTTGCTAAGCCTCAGTATACCAAGCCCTTCACAACCTGGCCTGGCCCATCTCTGTGGCCTTTCATGGAGCTAGGACCACTCTACTCCTCATCAACCTCCACCATGTGGGGATTCCTAAAGCTTGGGGACCTGACACTGATCCAGTATGGCCCAGTGCTTAGAATGTCGGCCTGCACACCAAAGGGTCATGGATTCAATTCCCAGTCAAGGGCATGTACCTAGGTTGCAGGTTCCATCTTTGCCCCAGTAGGGGTGTCTGCGGGAGGCAACCAGTCAATGTATCTCTCTCACATCAATGTTTCTCTCTCTCTCTTCCCCACTCTCTGCTCCCTTCCTTCCACTCTCTCTAAAAATTAATGGGAAAAATATCCTTGGGAGAGGATTAAATTTTTTAAAAAAATGATAAGGTCTGACACTTGAGCTTGGAGTTTCTGGTGGAATAAATTAAAATCTTTAATTCTAGTCATACTGATATACTCAGTTTGCAGAATGCTGTGCCATGTTGTTCCCCACTCTGGGCTGAGGATGCTGGCTCTTCTGCTCAGATGCCCTCACTCACACCTCATGATGCTCCTTTGCTGAAGGCTTTCCCGATGCCAGGAAAGTGTGCCCACTTGACTGTCTTCTTCACCAGATGTCAGTACAGTCTTTCTGAGCTGAGCATAGCACCTGGCCAATGGGAGCAATTTTTCAATAAACTGCTGTAAGAATGAGTAGGTGACACGTGTGTTGTCCCCTCCTTTAATGCTCTTTTTGAGCAAGAGCTCATCATAACAACCATGTGTCTCCTTAAATGCACACTCAAGTAACTGTGCTGCAAGTGGAATAAAAATGTGCTCACAAAATACATTGTAAAATAGCTCTCAGGTCATAATGGCATAGGAAGAAACACCAGTAAAGCTGTTTGTTTAGTTGTTGGTTGCCTGAGCTGGAATGGCCATCCCTTACTGCCCTGTGGAGCTGTGAGGTCTCCCAGGTTCTCTGAGAAGCAGACATCCTGGTCTTGCCTATTTGACATGAAAGACAGATGGCAGGAGAGAAGTGCAGCGGTTGAGGAGAAAAACAAAGAGGAGATAAGCTCTCCTTATCTTGCTTATTCTGAATAGAATGTTGATGTCTACATATTTTTGTAAAAGAACATAATACCATTTTAGTAATAAGGTGGCAACCCCAGGGAACTTGGTCTTTTATGGCAGCAACTCCTGGTAATCACTTTATTAACCAAGTTCCCCAAGTGGAGCAAATGACGGAGAAACCCCTATGGCCGACCCTCATCTGCCCTGACACTAAGGGTGAGGGTGGGAACTGAGCTCAGGGAGGCTGCTTCTTTCCCACAGCACAGAGGTTCTCCAAGAGCATCAGCATCAGCATCCCCAGGGGCATGTTAGACATGCACATTGTCAGCTTCTGCTCTACTTCCGAAGCAGAGACTCCAGGAGGGTCCAGTAGGCTTCATTTTAACACACGCTTCAGGTAACTTCCGTGCTTAGGAAGCATTGTCTTAGTCTAAGGACTGGGCATTCTCTTTGGGAGCTAGGAGGTGGCTCTTACCCCTGGGAAAGGTGCAGTGGAAAGTGAGAAGAGAGTGGAGGAAAGGGTTTTTCCCGGACCCTCTCTCTCATTTGAACTAATCCACACTCATGATTCCAGCTCTCACCTCCAATATAGAATCTCTCATCTCTGATTTCTGTCTTTACTTCTTCCTTGAGCTTTCTTTCCCCCTATATGTATTAGTCATTCAATCTGCAGAGCTATTACAGCTTCAAATCTGAAACCCATAAAATAAAACTCATTTTCTCCCATTTTAATTAATGTGACTTCCTTTGTTTATTATTCCCTCCTTCTCATAATTATTTATCAAGGTTCTCCTATGGCCAAGTCTGTGCTGGGAGAATCTCTACTTTACATGCTGTCACCAGTTCTCACCCACACAGATCCAGAGGCTGGTGTTTATTTTCTCCTCTACCTCTTTCTCAGGCCACTGTGTGATTGGTTTGCATAATTTCTAGCCCCATGATTCCTAGATCCCTGGCGTCTACTCTAGTCAAGATCCTCTTCACCCCAATCCAACTCAAGAAATACTGGTACCTAGAATCTGAAATGCCAGGGCCCACTGAGACAGAAAGCAGAATTAACACAGGCAGGCCTTGTCCTCTAATAATTTAGTTTCTGAATCACTGCAGTAATTTATCAATTACTCTTCCTTTTCCTGGGCTTCTCCTCTCTAATCCAGTTTATACCCCATTTCTAGACTAATCTTCTTAAAACACTGAGAATTCCACTCCCCTGCTCATAAGTTTTCTGTGTGTTTCCTGTGTTGCATAGAGGGTCAAGTCCAAATTCCTTAGTTTTAAACGCTGACCTTCTACAGCCTGAACCTTCCTCTCACAGTCAACTTTCCATTACTTCGCAAACTGCCCTCCGCACTTTCAGCGGTATCCAATCTCCAGGGACATTAAAGGTTCTTTGCTCTCCCCACCCTTCTGCCTTGTTGGCCATGCTCCCTCCCACGTAGCCTGCAAAAGCCCGTTGCAATGGCTACCTTTCTGAATGCTTCTTGGATGGTCACAACCTACAACACT
The DNA here is from genome assembly GCA_004026665.1 of Murina feae. Classification (NCBI taxonomy): domain Eukaryota; kingdom Metazoa; phylum Chordata; class Mammalia; order Chiroptera; family Vespertilionidae; genus Murina; species Murina feae. The sequence goes on from PVJC01044394.1 coordinate 7,831, forward strand.
CTTACCAACCCCCTTGCCCCCGCCCCCATTTGGCACTGAGCACACTCTGACATTTGGTATTGTAGGAAATAAGCCTCTGTGATCCATCCTTAGTGTAGCTAGCTTTCAGTAGAAATATACTAGCAGCATACTTACCAGCCAGTTACGGAACCACAAGGCTTATGCAAACAAAGTCTTGGGGCAAACTGTAATAAGAACAAGGAAATGTGTATGTGACCAACAGCACATATTCCAGGAAGACCTTCCCCATACACAGAGGGAGGTGGAGACAGCTGGAAAGGTCCCCAGCCTACTTTTTAAATAACCCAATAGGAAACAGTAAGACCTAAGCGATGTTCGCGGGGGGTGGGGTGGGGGGGTGGGGGGGATGTTAACCTAGGTGACATTCAGGAAAGAATGTTAACCTCATAGTACTTAACCAGTGAGGAACTAGGGCAGGGACTCTCGTACACTAGGGATAAATTGCATCCTAGACCAACCAGACACCCAATCTTGCAAGACCACCATTAAAAGTTTTGCTTTTAATAGAGAACTCATAATTAAAGGAATCAAAGAGTCTGTTCCTAGATCACAAAATGTGTCTAAGGCATTTGAGGTCCAACAAGAGAAGGAGAAAACCCCCTCTGCCTTATAACAGACTCAGAGACCAGATGAAGAAATATTCCAGCCTCGTCCCAGAAGACCTTAAAAAAATAGGATGCAAACTTACAGGCAGTCTTATTTCAGATGTGAAAAGGGAAATAGATATAAGAACGGATTTAAGGATAAAACTAAATGCTAACTGTGTTTACTTCCACATGGTACACCTAAGGGTAACTTTTAAATGTTCCTGCCTTTTTACATTTTATGATGAGAAGAAGTTTTATAATGAGAAAAATCTTTGCTTTTAGAAACGTATTGGCAATTCAAAGAAATGCATAGGCCTATGTGTTAAGTGGTCTTAGTTCAAATCATGAAGATTAAAGGGGTTCAGAGGAGTTCAAGAGCTAAGGATAAGCATGTGTGTGTGTGTATATAAATTTCAGCAAAATCTCTTACATTTCTTCATGACCCCACTGTAAGCCAAGCCACACTGTGCTACTTCTCATTTCTGTGTATTCTCCTCACTCCCTACCTCGGTGCCATTGCTCAAACACCTCCTTTTGCCCCGCCTGTACTGCATGTCGCTAGCCTCCTCCCAATGCCTCATGCCTCCTCTCCTCTCACATTCATTTGTTGTTTTCACATTTTGCCTCTCTCATGGTTGTGGATTTACACTATTCATCTCCTTACTTCACTATCTGGAAACTTTATAGTCATAAGGCTAGGTTTACATCCTAGTTTTTGACAGTTTGGGTCTGGGGATCCATTAAGCATATGTAATTTTGACTTGAGAGGTTTTTCCCATGAATGGGGCGGGAGGGTGGGGCGGGGGGACGGGGAAGTCCAGCCTTGATATTGAGTAGTCCACCAGACATTCTCCCAGTCTGCTCACGGTTTCCCTAAGAGGAGGGGAGTGACCCAAACTCAGGGCATAAATATTTTTCAGACCTGGTAGGACAGGGTCTTTTGAAGGTCACTTTTGGGAATCGAGCCTGCAACCTTTTGGCGTATGGGAGGATGGTCCAACCAACTGAGCCACCAGCCAGTTTTGCTTTTGCCAGACTTGCACTTTGTCTCTGAGTCTGTCATTTGAATTTGGACAGGTGAGCTTTTCTCACGGTATGGATTACCTTTTTATATGTACTCATGTCCCCCAAATTAAACCACAGGGGTTTAGTCAGCTTACACCAGTGCTGTTGTACTTCATGGACTCCAGGTTCTGTGTATATGGCAAAGGTTAGCGGAGCCCAGGCCACCTACTGCCTCCTTTGCTTACTCTGCCATATAATTTCCGAAACATCATCATTGTATTTCCTCCTAAAGACAGCAGCAACCATTCCAAATGTCAGCAGCAGACTTCCTTCTGGTCCTCTTGAATACACTGGGCTCCTGCTATTCCTGGTCATCTGGACCCAGGCTCCCCTGCATCCGGGGCCTCTCCAGGGACTTCAGGGCAGGAAATGCCCAGGTCTCTGGCTGTGGAGTGCAGTGTGGCTGGGCACAGAGGTCACTTGCACAGCGCCTGGTTGCTTCCCTGACCCCATTGGCCAGCGCGCTGCCACATGGTCTCCCTTGTTGGACTGTGTAAGGTGCCCTGGGCGTGTGTGGGGACACACTTGCATCACCAGGGACATGTTAGAAATCTGGGGAACTATTGTTCTCTGGCATAGTTAGTGGTTTTGGTTTTTAAAAAAATGTTACAAAGGCCAAGCAAATACAGGATCCCTTTACTGGTTACAGTGCACATGGATTGTGGTCCCCCGGATGGATGACCTCAGATAGCGTGGGTCCTATTCTTGGCCTCTTGGTGGCTGCCTTTAAGACCAAGTCCAAAAGGCAAAGCTTTGTGGTCATTGGTAATAAATGAGAGCACAAGCTCCTTAGCCAACCTCCACTGTGCTGGAGTGTGACACACTTCTATGAAAAGTGTTGATGGGTATGTGTGTGGAGAGGGGAGGGGAATACTACCCATGGCTAGAAGGCCCAGGCACTTGTGCTCCTCAGATTAGAAATGTATGTCTACCAAGTGTTAGTTGGATTTGTTTCTAAATCTTTTTAGGCCAGTTGCCTGTGCTGTTTAAATTATTTAAAACTTTAAATTTAGTTGATGTTATGCAACTGATGAGTAAAATGGGCATTCAAGTGAAAAATACTTTGGAAAACTTGCTGAAGGTGACTTGTTTAATAAATTGCCAAAGATATTTGTGAGACAGCTATAGTGGAAGGGATAGAGGAATTATGAAAATACAGAGGACTCTGCACTCCGCTTCATTGTATCTTTCTGCTCTAACTGCACTTTAAGGAAGTGCAGGCTGGATACCCAATTGGGTGCATTACATATATGGCCTTTGCAGACTGGAAGACTCGGAAGAGGCCTTGACTCATATTCAAAAGATAAAGATGGGCAAATAAATGTATTCTTGTGTACTCTAAGTTAAAATGGTTATTTTATTTTTATGATCCCCACTTTAACTGATTTTTTTGATCTACTACCCACAAGTGGTTTGTCTGTATCATATAAGATATGTGCACAATTCCACCGGGCGTACATTAAAGTCATCCTATTAACTTCACCTTGGTTAACTCAGCACTCTGATTTGCAGGAACACCTCCCCTGGCTAAACAATATGTACCTACAGCTTTTAGTACCTGGGGGTGAGGCTAGGACTTCTCATGGATTGGCTCATCCAAGACTGGCCTGTATGCCTGTGGGGCCCCTGAGCATTCTGCCTGTAGCTGTCCCACAGAGGTCAGGGTGCGGGGGAGGGGAGCGCTGGCTCTCACACAGGATAGTGTAGGTGTGGGGATCAAGACAAGGTGAGAAGAATGAGATTAATCTTCAGGAGCCTGGGCTTCATTTCACCTGTTGCTTGTGGGTGTCAGAGAAACCCCCACTAATGACAGACAATTTACTGGGATGGGTGTGAGTAGAAATGGACATCTCTTCTTTGTTGTCTTAGAGCACAAAGTTGAGTTCTCCCGGTTGGAAATGCTCAAAAGTGGCCCTCTTGCAAGCTCACATAATCAAGAAACTAAGAGGAGAAATTTAAACATGACTGACAAGAGAGCAGCAGAAAGACAAGAGCTGACATTGCAGGGTGAGCTGATGACCCCAAGGTGAATTTATTTTCTTTGTTTAAACACTGTGCTTTTAAAGAGTTCATTTTGTGAAGTGGTAAATAATGCAAGAAGTGAATAACAAGAGAATATAGACTTGGTCCCACACTAAATCACAGAGTTGAGAGTTAATATTTTCTACATTCTCCATTCCTTTGGAAACCCTTTGTACCTTTCGCACAGCCCTTACCAGGTCTGATCCTGTACCACAGGCCCATGTGCTCCTGCACTCCTATTGCTGGGAGTAAACTCCTTGAGGGCAGCATTCATCTCTGAGCCCCATACAGAGTGCAGGAGTGTAGGAGTGTAGCAGAGTCTGTAAGCACATCATAGATTTACAACTCATATCTATGCAATGAATGAATGAGGAGGAGGAGGTAAGGAAGTAACGTAAGTAAAAGAGACTGGACTTTCATCAACTTCTGAGTTATGCCCACCAAACACTGATCTGAGTGCAAAATCAATTTCAATTTTTAAAAGGATTTGCTCATTTGTAAATATATTTTTATTAATTTCAGAGAGAAGGAAGAGGGAGAGATAGAAACATCAATGATGAGAGAGAATCATTGATTGTTGCCTCCTGTACATTCCCCACTGGGGATCAAGCCCACAACCTGCGCATGTGCCCCTGACTGGAATTGAACCTGGGACCCGTCAGTTCGCAGGTTGACACTCTATCCATTGAGCCAAACTGGTTAGGCCAATTTCAATATTTTAACAAAACAGTATTTTAACAAAAATAATACCTTTGGCCCTGGCCAGTGTGGCTCAGTTGGTTGGTTCAATTCCCGGTCAAGGGCACATGCCTGGGTTTCAGGCTCAATCCCTGGTAAGGGGCATGCAGGAGGCAGCGGATCAATGTTCTGCTCTCACATCAATATTTCTCTCCCTCTTCCTTTTCTGTAACCCATTCCAGGGACTAGAAGCTGGAATAGGGCCCTGAGCACTTGGTCCACATACTTTCCTGATATCAGAATGTGGTGCTGGTGAGTGGTTGAGTAACTGCTGGAAAGTGACTTAAGAGAAAATTTCTATGCAGGATGGCCTCTCCTTTATATCTAATACTAGAGGCCCGGTGCACAAAAATTTGTGCACTCGGGGTTGGGGGTCCCTCAGCCTGGCCTGTGCCATCTTGCAGTCTGGGCCACCTTGGGGGGGATGTCCACCTGCTGGCATGCCTGGCCAGCCTGGGTGAGGGGCTGAGAGCCATTTTCAGGCTGCCCACAGCTCCTTCAGGGTTCATGCACTGGGGGGTGGGAAGGCTGGTGAGTGCAGGCCTGGACGTTTCCCACCGGAGGTCCCACGATCGCACACGCCTGGTGAGCCCACACCGCTGAGGGGACACACCTGGCACAGAGTTGGGTGACAAGCCAGGGGCAGACGCTGGTGCAGAATCCCTTGGTGGGGCCCTGCTGCTGAGCAAACACACCCGGGGTGGAGCAGGGCAGTGAACTGGCTTTGGATTCTCCGCACTTTGCAGCAGACGCTCCCACACGCCCTGCGGAGGCCCCTGGGGGGTGGATGAAGGTAGCAGACCCTGGACGGGTGTTCCTGGACACCCTGCGGAGGCCCCCAGAGCAGAGCCAGGCAGTGGACCAAGGACAGGCGTTCCTGGATATCCCGCAGAGGCCCCTGGGAGGCAAAGCCAGGCAGCAGACCTAGGACGCCTGCTCCTGCACACCCTGCAGAGGTCCCGTGCTCCTGCATGCCCCGGGGAGGCCCCCAGCGGGTGGAGCCAGGCAGTGGACCCGGGCCAGGCGCTCCTGGATACTCCTCGGAGGCTCCTGGGAGCGGAGCTAGGCAGCAAACCCAGAACAGCTGCTCCTGGATGCCCCGAGGAGGCCTCAGGCCAGACCCCCCCTCCAACTGAACTGACACACCTGGCACAGCTATGCCGGCCGGCCGTGGAGGCTCTCAGTGCAGAGCCGCTCTGCCAGCTTCCATCTTGGCTGGGTTAATTTGCATACAGCAGCTCTGATTGGCTGGTGGGCGTGGCCATGAGCAGAGGCTCAGCCAGCCTAGGCAGGCAGTTGCAACAGAAGCCTTTGGTTTGCTCTAGCTCCATGGCTGTTGGCCTCCATCTTGGCTGCGTTAATTTGCATGCAGCCGCTCTGATTGGCTGGTGGTAACGGTTAATTTGCATGTTTCTCTTTTATTATATTAGATTATTTACATTTTATATATTTAGGTAAAAAGATAGCCTGGTTAATTTCAGTAGGTTTTTTTTTTTGCTATATGAGAGCTTAAAAAAGAATTAGACTGATTTCTTTCCTTCACATATAAAAGCAGTCTGGACATAATTTGGAAAATACATAACAATCTAAAAAGTTCATAATCTCACCCCCAAGATCATCATCGTTAACTTTTTGATAGTTAACATTTCAACCTTTTTCTCTGCATTGTTTGGTTCCATAATTGGGATCAAACTGTACATGCAGCTTTGTGTGACCTGAATGTACTCTAATGTATTTAACAATCCTTCTAAGTTTGGACATTATGAATTGACTAGGGGCCCGGTGCACAAAAATTTGTGCACTCGAGGTGGAGGGAGTCCCTCAGCCCGGCCTGTGCCCTCTCACAGTCTGGGACCCCTCAGTG
>PVJC01044395.1:0-14133 GCA_004026665.1 Murina feae
TATTTCAATTTAGTGTAAGAAGAATGATTTATTTAATAAATAATGTAAGTGCAACAGGCTATCCATTTGGAAGAAAATCAAAGAGGACTTGTGTCTAGCATCATTTATAAAAATAAATTCCAAATCAATTAAAGCAATGAGGCTTTCAGGGTATCTTTAAAACTGAAGGACCTCATATTTTGAAACTCTTTTTTTGGCTCCACATCTGAAGTCACCCCTTCCCAAATCCTCACAGGATGAAAGGGCAGCTGGATGATGGAAGACACAGAGAGCTTAGAAGGGAAGGCTTTCAATGCAATGGAGGAAGAGAAGAACAGATGCTGAGTAGGCAAAGGTGATGCCTGCTAAAGAAAGTCAGGAGAGAGAGAGATAGATAGATAGATAGAGAGAGAGAGAGAGAGAGAGAGAGAGAGATATTACATTGGAATATTTATTTTTGTCTGAGATCAGTAGCTGTTACTGCAAGATGGGAAAGCTTCTGAACAGGCTTTTATGATGGTACTGAAGCTACCCCTAGAAGGACAGAGAGACTGACTTCTATTTCAGAAGCTGAGGGATAAGAATCCAAAAGTAATATCTAGGAGCCCCTAGATTTTCTAGAACAGCTCTTCATAGGAAGAAAAATAAATGTAATTACTGTTGCCTCTTTCTTCATACCTATGTACTTTGAAAAAAGTGGGGGAATAAAAGCCAATAAACTAAGCAGAAGGCTGACTGTTTTCTTTACCACATAGATATGAGGGTCGCTAATCATTTCCCCAGCAGCTGGCAGAGGAGGACGCCCAGGCTAGGTGTTTGAAAATAAGGTCCCTCGATAGTTTCTCTTGAGAGAATCCTATCTCTGGTACTCATGCATCCAGTCATGAGAGACAGGCCAGGCCTCATCTGAGAAGCAGTGGACATGGAGAGGAGTAAAGATCAGGGCTGGCTGGACAGCAGAGCCCAGGAGAGGCACATCTACTGCCTGCTAGTCCTGTCAGGGGCTGGGAGAGCAGCTGGCCTGAACTGAGGACACTGAGAGAGAAAAGGACCACTCAGCCATGCTGGTCAAAATGTGAAATAATTTGAACTTGAATCCCAAGGCAAAGAATTGCTGCAGCTACAGATAACCATCCAAGGGATGAGAGGAGCTGGGAGGGTAGAGAAGGGTTCTCCAGATGCAAGTAACCATTCTCCAGACCAGAGAGAGGTTATTTAAGGGCTGATAAGTGAGGACAGAGCCAAAACATACCCAGTATCTTCAAGGCCAACCTTGGAGATTCTCTGACAGAGTCAGGGCCTGGGCAGGCCTGTGTTCCTAAGTAGTGACAAAGAGGCACTGCATGAACAGCCCAGGTCTCCAGTTCTCAGTAACCATGCCAGCTCAGATAACTTTCCAAGTGTGAAGTGATCAGGGCTGGCCACTTGTCAAGAATGTGTCTGGGCTTGACTCCTAAGTGACACACTCACTATCTATCTGATCAGGGGCAGGTGGCCAAGCCCTCTTAGCCCAGTTTCCTTGCTGGTAATATGAGAATTAAGGGACTCCACAGAGTTTTCAGGGGAGGGGGCTCAACAGAAATGAATTAGACAGCACTTAGTACATTCTGGCACAAAGTAGGCACTTAATTATGTGAATTATCTTTGTTCTCTTGAAGGAAGCAAGATGGCCTTCCATGGTGTCCTAAAGGTCTATTTTCCTTTAGTAAGGTTCACCTGGCTCTGCCATGGTAGGTAGGGAGAGTTTGGTGTAGTGAGCTCTATCTCAAGGTACATTGTTACCTGATGCTTTATCTAACTTCTTTACTTTGTCAAGAATAGTGCCTGGCACATAATAGGTGCTCAATAAAAATGTTCAATGAGTGGATTAATTTGTATTTTTTATCCTTAGACTACTTTGAGTGAAACCTTAAGAATTCCATAATTTTGTCTGGCTAATTATTGTCATCTGGAAATTCACATCTCTCTTTCAGTTCATACTTTTTCACAAAGAACTGCCACCTGCTAAGGTCAGTATCAAGTCTTAGACCTCAGATTACATTATCACAAGTATTAATGCACACATCCAAAGTCTGCATTAAAAAAAATAAATATTTTGTGTAAAATAAGGAAAGTTTTCTGTATGATGTTTCAGACATTATTGGCTACTAGAAACTTAATTAATAATTTGCTAGGATTTCTTGGCAATCATCATGTCTGCTTTGGAAGTTTTGCAAGGTTAGCTTAAAATCTAACTTGCAAATGGTTTCCAAGTATAATGGATTTTTTATGACTAATAAACTGAACAATTAATGAATTTAAAATTTGTATTTTAGCAATAAAAAATTACTAATTTATATCTTTCTGGTTTCTTTTCATATTTGGAAGTCAATAATTTTCTATTCTGACCTCAAACATTTTTGTCAATCCCTGAAGAATTCACATGATGTAGGCACCGGGCCTAGAATGCATGAAGGAGAAATTGTCTCATAGGGTTATAGGCTCAGCATATTTGTAACTCATTCTTTTCTAGAGTGGGCCTAGGTGCCATATTGGAAAAGAGAAAGGACATTTTAGGAGATTTTCTCCTAGCTCTGGTTTCTTCATTCAGCCCTATTCTCCTTCAAGTATCTTACCCCTTTATCTCCTTTTGTTTTCATCTTCTGCATTGAAACTTGTAAGTTACATTACCTCCTGACAGGCCACAGTTCCTAGCTGTTAGACACACTGATGTGTATTATTAAATTCCTGCAGGTGATGTCAGAGGAATGGCAGCATGAGAGCATATCTTGTTCTCTTCCCTTGAAAATTTAAAAAGTTAATAAACTATAATTCAACAAAGAAATTTGTGCTCAACCCAGACTGGTACTCCATCTTGAGAGACTCACACACTGAAACATCTAAAGGTGGGCAACCAGGAATAAATGGAAAGACAAAAGGAGAAAAAAGCTCAAATGCAGCCCTGAAACCGGAAGTTCATGGCTGGGAGAGGGGAGAAAGCATGTGGCAGTAGGTGCTTTCTTCAGCCTGGAGGAGTAAAGAGTTGGGGGAAGGAGGGTGGAGCAGCCCAGCAGGGCAAGCAGTAAAAGAGTAAGTTAGCAGAACCCTGACAGAGTACAGGTGTCTGTCATGTGCCTCAACATTGTTGGATTGGGTGCTGTTTAAGACAAAGAAACAGAACCACAGAGCCCTGCCATCACTTAAACTCCCAAAACTTGCCTCCCATTGCCACTGGAGTCAGGTCCAGGAATATATTATCTGTAAGCGATGGATAACCATGGTAACCAGAATGACAGAAAAGAAAATGAAAAATCCCCATAAAGTAAGCTGGAATACATGAAAATACGTAAAATAAATTGTGGAGACTTCAAGACTACAGTTCTGAAAATACTCAACAAGATGTGAGAAAATACTAACAGGTAATTCAGTACACTCAAAACAAATAAATGTACAAAATGAGTACTTTATGAATGAGATTGAAACTTTAAAAACAAACTGATAAGAAATCCTGGAAATGAAGCATGCAATTAAGGAGATTAAGAATGAAGTACTGAGTAGAGAAAACAGATTCAACTGGATGGAAGAAAGAATTAGTGATTTCAAAGATAGGAGTCTAGAAATGACACACAGGGGAGAAGAAAGAGACCTGAGCATAAAGAAAAATGAAAGAGCTCTATAAAACCTATCTGACTCCATCAGAAAAAGCAATATTAGAATTATAGGCATTGCAGAGGAGGGAGAAAGGGAGCAGGGAATGGAGAGTCTATTCAAACAAATAGTGGATGAGAGTATCCCAAATCTATGAAAAGAACTAGATCCTCAAATCCAAGAAGCATACAGAGCACATAGTTACCCCAACTTAAAGAGTTCTTCTCCAAGGCACTTGGTATTGAAGCTGTCAAAAATTAATGGCAAAGAAAAAATTCTCAAAGCAGCCAGGGAAAAGAAGGATGTGACCTATAAAGGAAAACCCATCAGAATTTCATTTGACTTCCTACTTATATATCTAATTTCCAATCCCCTGCTCTAAGTCCATACAAACCTCATTATTCTCTTTCTTCACTATCCAAAATTTTTTTTCTTATTTTTTCTCTCTCTGTCACTTGGCTGTTGTTAGCTTGATTGTTGATTATACTGTTTTTTTTTTTATGCTTGTTTGTGAGATTGTTTCACTTTTTCCTTTTTTTTTTTTGGTTGTTTTTTTGGTTATTTTGTTGCCTCTGTTTTCCCTCACCTCACTTGAAATTAGTGGTTGTTTATAATTTGCATTCATCTCTAGGTATCTGTTGCTGGCATTCATTGAAATTAGTGGCTGTTCTATTAGAATCTTCTCTCCATATAGTTTATTCCCCACTTTTATTTCATTCTCTTTCTTTTCTCTCTTACTTTATTCTTTTCTTTTTCCTTCTCCAAATTTTGTTTTTGCACTTCCCTTTCCCCCCTTTTCTTTTTCTCTTCCTCTTTCCCCTAATTATCTTTTCTCTGGTGGCCACCTTTATTTTGAATTATTAGTATCATGACTACATCTGTGTTCAGTACTTTGTGCATTGTGCCTTGTTGTGCTGTATTTTGTGCCTTTAAATCAACACAGGAGACAGAAAACTACGTAACCAAACACCCAGAGAAGAGCGATCATGGGGAGACAAAGAAACAGTCTGCATATGAAATAGAAACAGGCATCACCAGAAAAGGAAGTAAACAAAACAGAGGCAAGCAACCTGTCAGAGAAGGAATTCAGAGAAATGGTCATAAGGTGGTTGAGAAGAATGGAAGACAAATTCAACAATATGTGTAAGAATCAAGAGGAAATGATGAACTAAGAAGAAATGAAAAGTGACATCACTGCTATGAAGAACTCAATAGAAAGCAACAACAGTAGACTAGATGAAGCAGAGGATTGCATCAGTGAGCTAGAAGACAAGGTAGGAAAAAATACCCAAGCAGAGCAGCTTCTAGAAAAAAAATTAAAAATCAGGAGAGTCTAAGAGAACTTTGGGACAACACCAAAAGAAACAATATCCATGTATTAGGGGTGCCAGAAGGAGAGGAAACTGAGCAAGGAATAGAAAGCTTGTTTGAAGAAATAATGACAGAAAACTTCCCTGATATAGGGAAGAAAAAACTCACACAAATCCAAGAAGCTCACAGAGTTCCAAACAAAATGAACCCCAAAAGACCAATGCCAAGGCACATCATAATTAAACTGGCAAACACCAATGACAAAGTAAGAATTTTAAAAGCAACCAGAGAGAGACATAAAGTTACCTACAAAGGATCCCCCATCAGACTAGCAACTGATTTCTCAACAGAAGCACATCAGGCAAGAAGGGAATGGAATGAAATATACAAAGTCATGCAAAGGAAGGGTCTGAATCCAAGAATACTGTACCCAGCAAGGCTATCAATCAAAATTGAGGGTAAAATCAGGAGCTTCATAGACAAAAAAGGACTAAGGGAGTTTGTTACCACCAAACCAGCAATGTAAGAAATGTTAAAGGGTCTTCTGTAAAAAGAGAAAAAAAAAGGAAAGAAAGAAGGAACACAGGGATAAAGAATAAAAATGGCAACAAACAATTATCTATCAATAATAACTTTAAATGTAAATGCATTAAGTGCCCCAATCAAAAGACATAGGATAACTGAGTGGATAAGAAAACATGACTCATATATACGGTGTCTACAGGAAACCCACCTTAGAAAAAAGATGCACACAGACTGATGGTGAAGGGATGGAAAAAGGTTTTTCAGGTAAATGGAAATGAAAAAAAAGCTGAGGTAGCAATACTTATATCTAACAAATTAGATCTCAAAGTGAAGGACATAAAAACAGATAAGGAAGGCCACTTCATAATACTAAAGAGATCAATCCAACAAGAAGAAATAACTCTGGTAAACGTATACACATCCAATATTGCAGGACCCAAATACGTTAAAAAACTTCTGGAGGATATCAAGGGAGAGATTTACAGCAATACAATCATAGTGGGGGACTTTAATACCCCACAATCACCATTGGACAAATCCTCTAAACAAAAAATCAGCAAAGAAACATCAATCCTAAATGACTTGCTAGATCAGATGGAATTAATTGACATCTTCAGAACACTTCACCCCAAAGCCACAGGAATACACATTCTTCTCAAGTGCACATGGGTCATTCTCAAAGATAGACCATGTATTGGGTCACAGGCAAAGTCTCTTCAAATTCAAGAAGACAGAAATCATATCAAGCATCTTCTCAGATCACAATGGAATAAAACTGGAAATCAACTACAATAAAAACAATACAAAAAAATCAAACACATGGAGACTAAACATCATGCTATTAAACAATGGGTTACCACAGAGCTCAAAGAAGAAATGAAAAACATCATGGCAACAAATGACAATGAAAGCACAACAATCCAAAACCTATGGGACACAGTGAAAGCAGTCTTGAGAGGGAAGTTCATAGCTCCACAAGCCTACTGCAAAAAGAAGAAACAATGATAATAAATTACCTAACCCTACAACTCAAAGATTTAGAAAGAGAGCAACAATAAAAGCCCAGTGTAAGCAGAAGGAAGGAAATAATAAAGATCAGAATAGAGATAAATAACATAGAGACCAAAAAAAAAAAAAAAAAAAAAAAAAAAAAAAAAAAAAAAAAAAAAAAAAAAAAAAAAAAAAAAAAAAAAAAAAATACAAAAGATCAACAAAACCAAGAGCTGGTTCTTTAAAAGGATAAACAAGATTGATGAACCTCTAGCCAAGCTCACCAAGAAGCAAAGAGAGAGGACCCAAATAAACAAAATCAGAAATGAAAGAGGAGAAATAACAACAGACCCCACAGAAATACAAAGGATTGTTAAAAAAATACTATGAACAACTCTATTCCGACAAATTGGACAACCTGGATGAAATGGACATATTCCTAGGAAAATACAACCTTTAAAAACTAAATCAGTAAGAATTTAAAAATCTTAATTGCGGAAGAAATTGAAGCAATCATCAAAAAGCTTTCAGCAAACAAAAGCCTGGGTCCAGACGGCTTCACAGAGGAGTTTTACCAAACATTCAAGTAAGAACTAAAACCTGTTCTCCTGAGTCTACTCCTAAAAACTCAAGAGGAAGGAACACTCCCAAGCTCATTCTATGAAGCCAGCATTACCATAATACCAAAACCAGATAAAGACAACACAATGAAAGAGAATTACAGGCCAATATCCCTCATGAACATAGATGCCAAAATCCTCAACAAAATCCTAGCAAATCAGATCCAGTAGTACATCAGAAAGATCATACACCATGACCAAGTAGGATTTATCCCAGGGATACAAGGATGGCACAATATCCCAAAATCAATAAACATGATACATCACATAAACAAATTGAAAGATAAAAACTATATAGTCATATCAATTGATGCAGAAAAAGCATTTGACAAAATCCAACATGCATTTTTGATAAAAACTCTCAGCACTGTGGGAATAGAAGGATCATGCCTCAACATAATAAAAGCCATATATGACAAACCCACAGCCAACATCATACTCAATGGGCAAAAACTAAAACCATTTCCCTTAAGAACAGGAACAAGACAGGGATGCCCACTCTCACCACTCCTGTTAGACATAGTACTGGAAGTATTAGCCATTGCCACTAAACAAGAAGGAGAAATAAAAGGCATCCAAATTGAAAAAAAAGAAGTAAAACTGTCCTTATTTGCAGATGACATGATATTGTACATAAAAAACCCTAAAGACTCCGTCAAAAAATTATTAGACTTAATAAATGAATTCAGCAATGTAGCAGGATAGAAAATTAACGCCAAGAAATCTATGGCATTTCTGTATACCAATAGTGAACTTATAGAAAGAGAGACTAAAAAAGCAATCCCATTTACAATCGCACCAAAAATATTGAGATACCTAGGAATAAACTTAACTAAAGAGGTAAAGCCCTCTACTCTAAAAACTATAAGACATTGAACAAAGAGCTAGAGGAAGACATAAACAGATGGAAGAACATACCATGTTCATGGATTGCTAAAATCAGTATCATTAAAATGTCCATACTACCCAAAGCAATTTATAAATTCAATGCACTCCCCATCAAAATAACAATGCCATATTTCATGGACCTAGAACGAACTCTCCAAAAATTCATCTGGAATAAAAAAAGGCCCTGAATAGCTGCAGTGATCCTGAGAAAGAAGAACAAAGTAGATGGGATCTCAAAACCAGATATCATGCTGAGCACTGTAAAGCCACAGTGCTCAAAACTGCCTGGTACTGGCACAAGAATAGACATATAGACCAATGGAATAGAATAGAGAACCCAGAAATCGAACTGAACCAATATGCTCAATTAATATTTTACAATGGAGGCAAGAACATACAATGGAGTCATGACAGTCTCTTCAACACATGGTGTTGGGATAATTGGACAGATACATGCAAAAAAAAAAATGAAACTAGACCACCAACTTACACCATCCACAAAAATAAACTCAAAATGGGTAAAGGACTTAAATGTAAGACAGGAAACCATAAAAATACAAGAGGGATTTAAAGGCACAAAAATCTCAGACTTATGCTAAAGCAATTTCTCCACCATTACAGCTCGTAGGGCATTGGAAACTAAAGAGAAAATAAACAAATGTGACTACATCCAAATAAAAAGCTTCTGCACAGCAAAACAAACCATTAGCAAAACAACAAGAAAACCCACTACATGGGAGAACATATTTGCCAATGTTATCACTGATAAAGGTTTAATCTCCAACATTTATAGGGAACTCATACAACTTAACAAAAGGAAGATAAACAATCCAATCAAAAAATGGGCAAAGGACCTAAATAGGCACTTTTCAAAAGAGGACATTCAGAAAGCCAAGAAACACATGAAAACATGCTCAAAGTCACTACTCATATGAGAGATGCAAATCGAAACAACAGTGAGGTACCATCTCACACCTGTCAGAATGGCTATCATCAACAAATCAACAAACAACAAGTGCTGGAAATGATGTGGAGTAAAAGGAACCCTTGTGCACTGCTGGTGGGAATGCAGACTGGTGCAACCACTATGGAAGACAGTATGGCATTTCCTCAAAAATTTTAAAATGGGACTGCCATTTGACCCAATGATCCCACTTCTAGGGATATATCCCAAGAAGTCAGAAACATCAATCAGAAAGGATATATGCATCCCTATGTTCATAGCAGCACAATTCACCATAGCTAAGATTTGGAAACAGCTTAAGTGCCCATCAGCAGATGAATGGGTTAGAAAACTGTGGTACATCTACACAATGGAATACTATGTTGCTGTAAAAAAGAAGGAATCTTACCATTTGCATCAGCATGGATGGAACTGGAGAGCATTATGCTAAGTGAAATAAGCCAATCAATGAAAGAAAATTATCACATGACATCACTCATTTATGGATAATAAAGACCATTATAAACTGATAAACAAAAATTAGATACAGAAGCAGAACAGCATTAAACAGATTGTCAAACTACAGCAGGAAGGCCAGGAAGGGCTGGGGGGAAGGGGAAAGAGATCCAACAAAGGACTTTTATACATCCATATAAGCATAACCAATGGACACAAGAGGGGGGGGCAGAGCTAGCGGTGGATGGGGGAAGGTCAAGGGGGAAACAAAAGAGACATATGTACTACTCTTTGTAATATTTTAAGCAATAAAAGAAAAAAGAAAAGCAGGGTAAAAGGTATCCATGGGGATAAGGGGGTGTTGTGTTGAGGGAGGACAGGCTGTGATTTGAAAGTGATCAGGATTGGGTTCATGGAGAAAGTACCATGAACGGAGGTAAGAGTGAACCAAATAGATACCCATGGGAGAGGATTTAAGCAAAGGCATGCCTGGAACATCAGGGCAGTTGCCATCCCAGTGCCTCTGAACAGAATCCATGGACAAAGTTACAACTGAACCAACCAGAGGAAAACTGCAGGAGAGATGATGAAGAGCTGTGTTGGACATTGAAAGGACTCTGCCTTTACTCCAAGGGAAATGGAGAGTCTTAAAGGATTTTAAACTAAGAAATGGTATGATTAGAAAAGTATTACATTTCTATGTGGTGTACCTTTATTTAGCCTACTTATAAGACATTTGGCAGGCTTTCTGGAATATTGAAAATACCTGAAGCAGTTTCCAGGATCATCTCTGGGCTACAGCAAAGGTCCCAAACCCAGGCCTGGTGCCAAATTTTTTATTTTATTTTATTTTTTACAGAGAAGTAAATGGAATCCCAGAATGGTTAATGGACTAGCCCATGTAAGACCTTGAGTAGGGAGCAGGACTGGACTGGACAGTGAAGCCAGTGCACTGCTTCTCCCTGCCACTCCATGCCGATAACCACAGTGAATGAGCAAGGAAAGACCAGTCTTGGTGCATTCATTTTACCTTTTCAGCTCACCTTTGTTAGCCAGACACCATGTTAAATGTTTTATAAGCATGATCTCTCTTAAGACCCATAGACTCCATAATAAGGGAGTTGTTCTCTGCTCATTAATAATTACTGAGACCCAGAGGTTTAGCTGCACTTATTTGAGGCACACAACTAGTGTGCAGTGGAACCAGAGTTTGAACCCGACTCTCCACCTGCCTTCAGAGTCCCTCTTTGTCTCTGTAGAAGAGGGTTATAAAAATGTGATGTATTTGCGGGTGGAGTGGAGAGAGATTAACCAAAGAATTTATATGCATATATGCATGGACCATGGACAAACAATAGTGTAGGGAAGGAAGGCCTGGGGCAGGGGCAGGAGCATAATGGAAAAAGTCAATGGGAGAAAAAAGGGGACATTTGTAATACTTTCAACAATAAAGATTTTAAAACACTGAAAAAAAAATTAACAGGCCTTTAACTAGACTTACCAAGAAAAAAAAGAGAAGATTCAAATAGATAAACTCAGAAATGAAAGAGAAGATGTTACAACTGATATCACACAAATGCAAAGGATCATAAAAGACTACTATGAATATTTATATGCCAAAAAATTAGACAACCTAGAATAAATGGATAAATTCCTGGAAATATACAACCTACCAAGACTGAGTCAATCATATGATGAAACATCTGAACATACCAATCACTACTGAAGATAGTGAATCAGTAATTAAAAACCTCCCAACAAACAAAAGTTCAGAAACAGTCAGCTTCACTGTTGAATTCTACCAAATAGTCTAAGAATTAATACCAATTATTGCCAAACTTTTCCAAGAAATAAAAGAGTAGATAACTCTTCCCAACTCATTTTCTGAGGCTAGAACCAGAAAAGGATGCTACAAGAAAGTAAAATTACAGGTCAATACCCCTGGTGTACATAGATGCAAACATTTTCAATAAAATATTAGCAAACAGATTAAAAAACTACATTAAAAGAATCATACACCATGATCAAGTGGAATTTATTCCAGTGATGAAAGGATGGCTCAACATCTGCAGTCAATGTAATACACCACCTTAACAAAATGAAGGATAAACATCATATGATCTTCTCAAAAGATGTAGAGAAAGCACTTGACAAAAATTCAATATCATTTATGATAAAAACTCTCAATAAAAGGGGCACAGAGGAAACATACTTCAACATAATAAAGGCCATATATGATAAATCTACAGCTAACATAATATTTAATGGTGAAAAGCTAAAAGCATTTCCTCTAAGATACGGAAAAAGACAAGGATACCCTCTCACCACTTTTATTCAACATAGAATTGGAAGTCCTAGCCAGAAAAATTAGGCAAGGAAAAGAAAGAAAGGACATTCAAATGGAAAAGAAGTAAAACTGTCACTATTTGCAGACATGATATTACACATAGAAAATCATAAAGATTCCATAAAAATACTGTTGGAATTAATAAATGAATTTAGTAAGATTGCAGGACAAAATAATTACACAAAAATCTGTTTTGTTTCTAGACACCAAAAATGAACTGACAACAGTGTGGTGATGGCCAGAGGGAGGAGGAGTGGGGGCTGGGTGGAGGTTAGTAAAGAGGGAGGCCAAATGGGGGACATTGTAATAGTGTTAACAATAAATTTTTTAAAAAACTGAGAATCTTAAAAAAGAAACAAGGAAAGAAAGACAGACAGAAAAAAAGAATAAAATATCCAGGAATGAATTTAACCAAGGAGGTGTAAGACATATAAAAAACCACAAGACATTAATGAAAGAAATTGAAGAAGACACAAATACATGGAAAGCTATTCTGTGCTCATGGATTAGAAGAATCAATATTGTTAAAATGTCCATATTACTTAAAACAATTTGCAGATTTATTGCAATTCCTATCAATATTCCAATGGAAATTTCAAAGAAATAGAACAAATAATCTTAACATTTGTATGAAACCACAAAAAAGAAAACTGAATAGCTAGAGCAATCTTGAGAAAAAAGAACAAAGCTAGAGACATAATACTCCTCCTTGATTACAAACTATATTACAAAGCTATAGTAATTAAAATAGTATGATATTGGCATTAAAAACAGCCCATGGAACAGAATAGAGCCCAGAAATAAATCCATACATATATGGTAAATTAATTTATGTCAAAGGAACCAGGAATATATAATGTAGAAAGACCAGTCTTTTAAAAAAATAGGGCTGGGAAAACTGGACAGCCCCATACAAAAGAATGAAACTTGACCACTATCTTATATTATACACTAACATTAACTCAAAATCGATGAAAAACTTGAATGTAATATCTGAAACCATGGAAATCCTAGAAGAAAACATAGACATAAAGAAAGATGCTGGACTTAGGTATTTTCTATGATTTTTAAAAATCTGACACAAAAAGCAAAAGCAACAAAAGCAAAAATAAATAAGTGGGACTATATTATCCTAAGAAGCTTCTTCACAGTGAAGAACACCATCAACAAAATAGAAAGGCAACTTTTTGAATGGGGTAAAATATTTGCAAATCACATATCTAACAAGGTACTAATATCCAAAATATATAAAGAACTCATGCAATTCAATAACAACAAAACCATTTGTGACAACACGGATGGACCAGAGAGTATTGTGTTAAGTGGAATAAGTTGTAAGAGAAAGACAAATACTGTATTATTTTACTTATATAAGAAATCTAAAACACACACACTCCAAAACAAATGAACAAGTAAAACAAAACAGAAACAAACTCATAGATACAGAGAACAAACTGATGGTTGCCAGAGGTGAGGGAGATGGAGGGAACATAAAGTACATAAATGTTGAATCACTATGTTTTAAATCTGAAACAAAAATAATATTGTATGTCAATTATAATTAAAATAAATTTTAAAATATTTAACAAAGATTGCTATTGATGCCACTGCCACCTTCCCCAATTAAGGTATTAATGGTTTTAATTACCACAGAAAGTTCCTTTGTGCAGGAGGAACTTTCAGCCAGCACCCCAACCCATCCACCACCTCAGAAGCAACCAGATAAATCACCTTTGGTCTAGGTATTACAATAGGAAGAAGAGAAGGAAAGGCAATTTCTTGGAGGAAAGAGCATGCCAAGGCATGTATATTTAAGAAATTGTGTTATATGTAAGGAACCTCCAGTCCTCTGACCATTGTGTACCTGGGGCTGATGGTATTTGGTTTCTGTTGGATAGAAGTTTGACAGAGATGAGGCCAGGAGCCAGCCACAGAGGGATGGAAAGTCACAATAATAATAATAGTAATACTTTTCTTTTTTTTAAATTTGTTCAAAGTTATATTAAACAGAAAATAATACAAAAACAAAATTCAAACCTTTATCTTCTCATTCCAATTTTTATGCATATCCTCTGAGTATCAAATTATAGTAATTATAGTAATTTTATTGTGGGTTACAACAATACCATTTATTTTTTATTTTATTTTATTTTTCATTGCTTAAAGTATTACAACAAGTGATAGATAAGTATTACAACAGATGATAGATAGATCTCCATTTTTTTCCCCTTGCCCTTCCCCCCCTCCTCCCTAACCCCCAGTTTCCCGTGTCCACTGATTATTCTCCTATGCATGCATGCAAGTCTTTCAGTTGATCTCCCAACTCCCCCCCAACCATCCCCAGCCTTCCACCTGTAGGATGATAGTCTGTTCAAGGCTGCTCTGTTCCTGTATTTGTTTATGTTTATCATTTTGTAATGGTCTTTATTATCCATAAATAAATGAGG
>PVJC01044396.1:0-14210 GCA_004026665.1 Murina feae
CGGTCAGGGTGAAAGAAATTTTCTTCACCACATAACAAAAGTAGACAATACGCTTGTTAAGTTACTTTCCCCGGAAGAGAATAGAGGTTATATTTGGAGAAGTAAAAGTTTAGTTGTGAGAGAGGCCACGAATTCCGTTTAGAAGTATCTCTGAGCTCTTTGGACACCACAAGCAACTTTAAAACAGTCCCTGAATTTCCCCAATTTGACCTAGCCGCAGGCCAAGCTCCAAGTCTCCCCTCTTTCTAGCCCCGCCCTCCCCTCCTCCCCACCCCAGCTCTCCCTGTTACCTGAAGATCTTGAGTGCCATCTTTGATTGGCCATCCTGCTCTAGATCCGATTTGTGGACAAGAAGTTGTCATGGAAACTAAATGGTGGCAGATGTGTCCAAGGAACCTTGCGGGGCTTCCATCCCATCATGAACTGGACACGGACGAATGTGCGGGGTGGCAGCTGGTGAGCAGCAGCCCCATTGGGATGGGGGTCGGACGAGGAAATGGTGTGGTCCTGTTAGAAGCCTTGGCGTGAGTATAAAGGGTGACTGTAGTCACCCCCGAAATCCACTGCTCCCACACGGCCCCTCGCCACAGCACCTGCTTCACCACAACGTAAAGTCCTGTCCATTTTCCCAGTGAACTTGTGTTAAGTAAACTTGTGTATTGGTTAAAAAAAGAAGAAGAAGAAGGTTAGTTGTGGGCAGAGGCTCTTGGGCAATGATGGGGAAGCACCTTGGCGGCTGTCAGATGTTCAAACCAGGCGCTCTGGCCTCCGGCGCACTGACCTTCACACTTCAGCCTTTTTTGTTTTCCTTTTGAAGAATATTAGTTTTGATTTTTTTTTTTTCCCCTAATTCTTCCACGACCCAAAGGTTGCTTTAGCAAGACAGTGATGGGGACTGAGTATAGCGCCTGTGCCCCTCGTATTCTCCCACGACTGCACACAGTAGGGCACAGCCAGCTATCGGAAGCCAAATCCCTGGCCAGAAGGACCTTGCGGTCAGCACTTTGCAAGGGGTAACTGACCTGGCCCTGAGCGAGGGGACGACATGGCCGGGAGGGGCCAGTGGGAGAGTCCGTCTGACCAGGGGCGCGCAGAGTTTTCTGAAAGTTTTGCTGATTTTAAGAATGCCTTTGGGCCCGGCCCGCATGGCTCTGTGCGGAAGCATCCACCTGTGAACCAGGAGGTCACAGTTCGGTTCCCGGTGAAAGGCACATGCACGGGCTGCAGGCTGGATCCCCAGTGCAGGTTGTGCAGGAGGCAGCCAATCCATGACTCTCTCGCATCATTGATGCTCCTGTCTCTCCCTCTCCCTTCCTCTCTGAAGTCAATAAAAGTATAGTTTGTAAAAATACATATATATATTTTTAAAAGAACGCCTTTGGTCCTTGAAACTTTTCTAAAAGATGATGAGTGAAAAGGAGGAGGAGGAGGCGTTGTTTTTGAGTCGGGTAGCACCTGATGAGGTTTTTAATAATGGTCCCCATACAGGAGATGACAACCTCATCATCATTATTATGATTATTGTCTAAAGTTTTACGTATGTCTTCTTTTTCCCCCAATTGACCCCCCGACCCCACCCATTCCCATCCCAGGCAACCACCCACCACCCCAGTGTCTGTGTCCATTGGTTATCCTAATATGGACAACGCTTTTTTAAAATACACTCTTTTTTTTTTAATTCAATTCAGAGAGGAAGGAAGAGGGAGAGAGAGATTGAAACATCACTGATGAAAGAGAATCATTGGTTGGCTGCCTCCTGCAGCCACATGGATCCTTGCTGTCCCTCTCCCTGGCTCGGTGACTTTTCAGATCCATGGGACCCAGGTTTTTGTTTTTGTTTTTTTTTAATCTTTTTTTAAAAAATATATTTTATTGACTTTTTATAGAGAGGAAGGGAGAGGGATAGAGAGTCAGAAACATCGATGAGAGAGAAAAATCGATCAGCTGCCTCCTGCACACCCACTACTGGGGATGTGCCCGCAACCCAGGTACATGCCCTTGGCCGGAATCGAACCTGGGATCCTTCAGTCTGCAGGCCAACGCTCTATCCACTGAGCCAAATCGGCCAAGACTATTTATCTTTATTATTGAAAGTTTACAGATGTCCCCTTTGTTTTTTGTGGGTTTTTTTCCTATTGACCCCCCCTACACCCCACATCGCCCCTCCCAAGCCTTCACTACACTATTATCTGTGTTCATGGGCTTAAAGCATAACCTTTTTATTTTAATTTTATTTTTTTAATATATTTTATTGATTTTTTTACAGAGAGGAAAGGAGACAGAGAGTTAGAAACATCGATGAGAGAGAAACATCGTTCAGTTGCCTCCTGCACACTCGCTCTGGGGATGTGCCCGCAACCAAGGTACATGCCCTTGACCGGAATCAAACGTGGGACCCTCCAGTCCGCTGGCCAACGCTCTATCCACTGAGCCAAACCAGTTAGGGCAGTTATGTTTCTCTTGAAACCAAATCTTTCTAGATCTTTAAAATTACTATTTTTGATGGAATGAAATTAATCTTTAGAAAAATTAGTCTGTCCTTGATACTTAAAGGAAGCTCCTAGGAATTTTCATTTTATTTCACCTTTGTTTTCCCTCTTTAAATCATTTTATAAAATATATTTTTATTTTTTTATTTTTAATATTTTTATTGATTTCATAGAGTAAGGGAGAGAGAGAGAGAGAGAGAGAGAGAGAGAGAGAGAGAGAGAGAGAGAGAGAAACATCAGTGATGAGAGAGAATCATTAATTGGCTGCCTCCCGCACCCCTCACACTGGGTACCCAAGGTATGCTCCTGGACTAGGAATCGGATTGTGACCTCCTAGTTCATAGGTCGACACTCAAACACTGAGCAACACTGGCCAGACTATTTCCCATCTATATAATAATAGCCTAGGTGGTCGTCACGCCCTCATACATCATGCCCTCATATCATCACAAGATGGCCGTCACAAGATGGTCACATGCACAGCAGACGTAGAAGTCAGCAGAAGTGGCAGGTCGCAGCAGGGGAGGGCAGTTGGGGGCCATTAGGCCGGCCGGCGAGCGGTTAGGCCATCAGGCTGGCAGACAGAAGCATTTAGGGTTGATCAGGCAGGGAAGCAGGCAAGTGGTGGTCCCGAATTGTGAGAGGGATGTCCAACTGTCCTGCGGGATCGGGCCTAAACTGGCAGTCGGACATCCCCCAAGGGGTCCCAGATTGGAGAGGGTGCAGGTTGGGCTGAGGGACGCTGCACCACCTCCCATCCTGTGCACGAATTCCATGCACTGGGCCTCTAATCTTTAAATAATCATTTGACTTTATTACCTCCAACTTCATAAACATAATACTTGGTTATTATAAATTAATAATCTTATTAGTTACTAAATGTACAATTCTGCATATCTATGATGTCTACTTAAAATTATCTTTAAAAATTAATTGGATTTGTTATATTTTTAAGTGACTCATGTAAAATAGTTTAATATATGTTATATAACAAGGAAGAGATATGCAAATTGACCCTCACACCCTCACAAGATGGCTGCCTACAACCAGGCTGGCACGGTAGTTAGTGAGGGATGACCAAAGGACTGAACAAGCAGGCTGTGTGGAGCGACCAGGCTGGCAGGAGGGCTATGAGGGGTGACCAGGCCGGTGGGAGGGGGTGAAGTTGGGGTCGACCAGGCCAGCAGAGTTTGCAGTTGGGGGCAATTAGGCTGTCACGCAGAGGCAGTAAGGGGCAGTAGGGGGGTCAATTAGGGGCCTCCAGGTAAGCAGGGAGATGAGTAATTAGGAGCCAGCAGTCCAGGATTGTGAGAGGGATGTCCGACTGCCAGTATACTCAATCCCCTGCAGTTGGACATCCCCTGAGGGTTCCTGGATTGGAGAGGGTGCAGGATGGGCTGAAGGGATTCCTACCCCCCACCCTGCATGAATTTCGTGCATTGGGTCTCCATTATAAATATCAAATTTGTACCTAAAGTATATAAATATTTTGAAATGCAATATATTTAGGTAATATAGTTATGAATGACAAATCATGATGAAATAAATTTCCCACCTCTAATAAACTCAAGAGCAACACTGTGTCTTATAGAAAGAGATGTTTCGCCCTAACCTGTTTGGCTCAATGGACAGACCATCGAGGAGTGGCCTGAAGGGTCCCAGGTTCAATTCCGGTCAAGGGCATGTACCTTGGTTTCAGGCACATCCCCAGTAGGTGGAATGCAGGGGGTAGCTGATGGATGTTTCTCTCATCCATGTTTCTCTCTATCCTTCTCCCTTCCTCTCTGTAAAAATCAATAAAATATATTTAAAAATAATCTTCTAATCTAATAAAAGAGCAATATGCAAATCAACCCTCACTCCATTACACCTAAGGCACGCCCACCAGCTAATCAGAGTGACAATATGCAAATTAACCTAGCCAAGATGGCAGCCTGTAGCCACGGAACTAGAGCAAACAGGAGGCCAGCGATGGAGGAAACTGCCTGCCTAGGCTGGCTGTGGCCTCCGGTCAAGGCAACAAAGTTTCAATTATAGAAGATAAATTAACCCCAGAAACCTGCCTCCAACCAGCCTCGCTGGGACCTTGGGTCAGTGGGAGCTGTGGGCAGCCTGAAAACGGCCCTCAGCCCCTCACCCAGGCTGGCCAAGCACGCCAGCAGGTGGACATCCCCCGAGGGGTCCCAGACTGTGAAAGGGCACAGGCCGGGCTGAGAGGCACCCCCGAGTGCACAAATTTTTGTGCACTGGTCCCCTAGTAATAGAATAGTGGCCTCCTAAACAAAAAACAAATCGGAGCAGACCTTGGCGTGTCACGTGGCACTGTTTTGCTCTGCAGCTTTGGGTCTTATTCTGAGGGAATATCTGAGGGACTATATCTCTATGTATGTCTTCCATCCCCGGAGATCACTCTTCACAGACTCAGCCTCGGAGACTCCACTTCCCATGGCGCCAGCTCCAGGCTTCAGTCCAGCGGGGACTACATTACCCAGAGGCCTCCGCGCCGCGCGCTGGTGGCTCCGGACGTGCCTGGGCGGGGCTTCCGGCGTCTTCCTCGCGGCGGACATCTTGTCACCTTCACGCAGGGCCAGGTGTGCGGAGGTGGGCGAACCCTGGTCGGGCTCCGAGGTGACGGGAGCGGGAAGGCGCGGGAGGGGACCCCGGCGCCCCCGGGAGGAGCGTGGCGGCGGCGGAGGCGTCCGCGGAGACCCGGGAGGAGCCGGGGCGAGGTAGGTGCCGCGTCCCCCGCCCCCGGAGGCGGTCCGACCCTGAGGCCGCTGCCGCCCGCGCCCGGGCGTGTGTGGGTGGGGCCGGGTGAGGCGGGGCCCGGGCGGGGCCTGTGCCCCGGGCGGGTGGGGAGCGCGAGCCGGGCCGCGGGGGGCAGCAGGGAGCCCCAGTCCCGCCCGCACAGACGGGGAGAGAGGCCCCGCGACAGGGTTTCCTCACGGACTCCAGGGGGGTGTTCCTGGGGGAGCCGCCCCGGCCCCCAGCCCGTCCTCGTGTCCTCAGATACAGGAGTTGATGCAGAGACCTCCACCGCGTTGTGAAAAGCCAGCGTGCAAAGCGGTTAAAGGATGCGTGTTTTTAATAAATATATTTTTGCATATGAGCATAACCAGCGGACACAAGACACGGAGGGGTGTGGGAGGCCAGGGCAAGGTCGAGGGGAAAAAAACAAAAAAGGAGACATCCGTGCTACTCTTTGTAATACTTTAAGCTAAAAACAAAATTTAAAAAATAAAAAAATATATATATATTCTTCAGTTAGTACAGAAAGGAAGGGAGAGGGACAGACAGCAACATCGATCAGCCTCCTCCTGCACAATCCCTACTGGGGAGGTGCCTGCAACCAAGGCGCATGCCCTTGACGGGAATCAAACCCGGGACCTTTCACTCCACAGCCGGATGCTCTATCCATTGAGGTAAACCAGTTAGGGCTAAAGTATGCATCTTTTTTTAAAAAAATCTTATTTTTGCTGATCTCAGAGAGGAAGGGAGAGGGAGAGAGATAGAAACATCAATGATGAGAGAATCATGGACCGGCCTTCTCCTGCACGCCCCCCACTGGGGATCCAGCCTGCAACCTGGGCAGGTGCCCTTGACTGGGAATCAAACTGTGACTTCCTGGTTCATAGGTTGATGCTCAACCACTGAACCACGCTGGCTGGGCTAAGTATGTGCCTTTGTTGAAAAAGTAAAGCAAGGCCTAAACCGGTGTGGTTCAGTGGATAGAGCCTCAGCCTGCAGACTGAGGGGTTCCAGGTTTGATTCCGGTCAAAGGCATGTACCTTGGTTGCGGCACATCCCTAGAAAGGGTTGTGCAGGAGGCAGCTGATGGATGTTTCTCTCTCATCGATGTTTATAACTCTCTATCCCTCTCCCTTCCTCTCTGTAAAAAATCAATAAAATATCTAATGAAATATGCAAATTGACCCTCACTCTGTTACACCTAAGCCACACCCACCAGTCAGTCTGAGTAGATGTATGCAAATTAACCCAGTCAAGATGGCGGCCAGCAGCTACACAGCTAGAGCAAACAGGAGAGAAGTACAGCTTCAGTTGTTCCAGCAATTGAGGAAACTGCCTGCCTAGGCCGGCTGGGCCTCTGCTCAAGGCAACAAAGTTTCAATTATAGAAGCCACAGAGCTGAAGCAAATAGGAGGCTTCGTTGCCTGCCTAGGCCTCCACTCAAGGCAACAAAATTTCCATTATAGAAGATAAATAAACCCCAGAAACCTGATTCTAGCCAGCCTTGTTGGGACGTTAGGTCAATGGGAGCTATGGACAATCTTAAAACAGCCCTCATCCCTTCACCCAGGCTGGCCAGACTTTCCAGTAGGGACCGATACCCTGAAGAGGCTGTGGGCAGCCTGAAAACGGCCCTCAACCCCTCACCCAGGCTGGCCACACCCCCATGGGGTGAGGGTTCCCACTGGGGGGCCTGGCCAGCCTGCAAACAGCCATAAGCCCCTCACCCAGGCTGGCCAGGCACACCAGCAGGTGGACATCCCTCGAGGGGTCCCAGACCGCGAGAGGGCACAGGCCAGACTAAGGTACACCACCCCACCCACCCCCCCCTCTCCACCCCCCACCCCCGTGCACAAATTTTTGTGCACCGGGACCCTAGTATTTAATAAAAAAGAAAAAGTAAAGCCAGCAAACCTATCCATCTGATTTATCAAGTGCAGACGGGCGCTTGGCTAATCAGAAGAGCAAGTTGGGTGGGGGTTATATGCCCTCCTGCCTATAGGTCTCAGAATTCCTCTGTTGACTATTTTGGTGCAGGTTAATTCCTAAGGTCCCTTTGTTTACTCTATCATGTCCTTCCCAGAATTCATGAGAAGCACCTGGCAGTTTTATCTGGCCAAGCCTTCTGACTGCTGGCTTCTCTGAACAGGGAATAGAACTGTCCTTTTTTTTCCTTTCTTCTTTCTCTCTCCCTTTCGGCATTCCCTCATTTAGGGAGGGTTTTTTTTTGTTTTGTTTTGTTTTTTTACCATTTGCTCTGTGTCCTTGACTGGGGTAGATAGTGGCTTGTTAGTTACTAGCTGGCTGCAAATTGCTCATGTTGGTTGGCCTTGTTTTAACTTTCCTGTCTCAGTTTCCCTGTTCTTCCTGCCCTGAAATCCTGTAACACCTTCACTGTGAGGAGACAGGTATCCCAGCGTTCACTCAGAGGACAATGGACTAGGGTGGGATGGGGATGATGAGAGTGGAGGCAGGGAGGCTGGTGAGGAGTCAACAGACTCCAGGAACAGGGGCCGAGGGGCCGAGGGTGGAGAAGTCATTCAGTTCTGGAGAGAGTTCCAAGATAGAAGCAACAGGATTTGCTGCTGGGTCATATATGGCTGTGAGTGAAAGGAGGGAATGAAAGGGCTCTCCCAAGTTTTGTTTTGTTTTGAAGAAATCTTACAATTCTTTTATTTTACAAAGAGAAACACCCATTTGTTTCTCCACTGATGTATGTTTTCATTGGTGGATTCTTCTATGCACCCTGATCAGGGACTGAACCCGTGGCCTAGTTCACCAAGTGAACTACCCGAGCAGGGCATCAAGTTCTGTTGTTTCCCCCCCTGAACCTCTGAAGGAATGGAAGTTGGAACGGGGACCACCTTGTAGGGCGGTCAGGAGTTGGGTTTTGGACATAGTAAACCTAAGGGGTTGTGTAATGGAGGTATCACATGGGCATCTGGATAAGAGACCTCAGGTCAAACCCTGGAGATCAGATTTAGGGGAAGAATATTAAGGATGTTATTGTATTTGGCCCCTGTGGTGAGAGATTGGAGGGCAGGGGAGAAAGGGTGAACATCCCTGAGATTCCTCCAGAAAGGGAGTCCTGATGAATGAAAGGATCTGGCTGATGCCAGGAGCCCCACTTGGATGGAGGAGAGCAAGGAGGGGGAGCTAGAGAGTTGCTGTGGTGTGGACTCAGCATGCACACAGGCACTGCCTGTGGAGCACAGAGAAAGTCAGCCAGGCCAGGGAACAGCCCTGGTGCCCACTCCTCAGGTGAGAAGAGGGGATAAACACTGTTTTTGGTTGTTAATCTCACCTGAGGATACCTTTCCCATTGCTTTTCAGAGAGAGTAGAAAGGAGGGAGGGAGATGCCCTAACCTGTGTCGCTCAGTGGATAGAGCATCGGCCTGCAGACTGAGGGGTCCCAGATTAGATTCTGGTCAAGGGCATGTACCTTGTTCGCAGGCACATCCCCAGTGGGAGGTGTGCAGGAGGCAGCTGATCAGTGTTTCTCTCTCATTGATGTTTCTTTCTATCCCTCTCCCTTCCTCTCTGTAAAAAATCAATAAAATATATTTAAAAGAAAAAGAAAGGAGGGAGGGAGAGAGAAACATTGATGTGAGAGAGACACTTCTGTTGGCTGTCTCCTGCACACTCCCCAACCAGAGGTGGAGAGTGAACCCGCTACCCAGGTACCTGCCCTTGACAGGGAATTGAACCCGTGACCCCCAGCGCATGGACTGACACTCTAACCACTGAGCAAGGCTGACCAGGCTGGTAAACATTTCTAATGAAAGGCCATTAGCAGCCTTGCCTTTAGAGGACCATGTACTAGATAGGCTGGTTTGGTGAAAGGACTGGTGTACACTTGGCAAGTATATATAAGCAGTCAGTTCAGAATTAGAATATGTAGATAGGATAAACCAGATTTATACCCCTGCTTATAATGGATTAAAGTTCTTTCATTATAATGGAAAGGGTCAAATGTCACATTTTCTTAAGAGATTAAAAACAAACCCAGAATTTTAAAAATCTTTCACCTCATTTGTACCAAACCATCTGCAAAGTGTTAAGCTGTGGGCAGTGAAAGGTAACTCAGAGGTGTCTGAGCTGTAGCACGTCTGCTGTGAGCACCAGTCCTGGGAGGCGGGTAGCACCCTTACCTCGACTTTGCTCCTCCTCATGAAGATGAACACAGTGAGACACACACCTTTGTTCCAGTTCACACAGACGGTCGGAGGCAACACTAAGTGTGAGGATCTGAGCTCAGACAACCTGGAAGCATCACCAAAGGGCAGGGCAGGACTTCGGGGAACTTTCAGTCCCTCAGATGCCCCTGCGGTAGCCTACCACTGCCAGCTCCCTCCTCGGTGTTGCCGTGGTGGCAGAAGCTCTTATGATCCCTGCCTAGGTGACTGCAGCATGGGCACGTCCACGTTCAACCCACCCTCACCCCATAAATTCGGCATCCCAGCATGGTGAATGGTGTCCGAGGGCTCCTCATCTACGTTCTATCTGCCATTGAGTTTGGGGATCCCTCTGTCTCCAAAGGTCTTGAGCCCTGACTTCTATTCTCCAATTATATGTAAGGGGTCCCATCTCCAGCAAGCAGTGAGTTAGGTTTGAGCAGTGTCCCAGGCACAGGACCAGCACGTGCAAATGCATTGCTTGAGGTGTCACTGGGCGTGTTCAGAAAACCGTGGTCTCCATTGTGTCTGGTGCGATCGGGGTGCAAGGCCCAGGACGCACCTTGGGAGTGAAGTGACGTCTGGAGCTGGGTGTCTGCGCTGAGAGTGGTTGGAGCCACGGTGGAAGGTTTGGAGCAGAGGAGGGAGTGACTTTCTGACGTGGAGGATGAGAGGAAGAAGGGGAGGAGTTAGAGGTGACTCCACAGTTTTTGGCCTAAGAAGGTGTAAGGATAGCAAAATCCTCAATTGAGATGGTGAAGTTAGTTGAAATAATGTCACGAGTCAGGTTTTGACCATATTGAATCGTGATGTTCCAGACATCTGAGTGGAGTTGGCAAATGGACAGCTGGACACACAGGTTTTGAGTTCGGAGGAGGGACTCACGTTGGAGACATCCATATAGTGGCAGCCTTACTGTAGGGTAGAATCTGGGGGCTGGCAGACAAGGGACCTTCAAGATTCCACCCGCTGAGCCAAATAAACAGCCAAGGCCAAACTGCAGCCCTGATAAAACCTTCGCCATAAAAACACCCTCCTTAATGGCATCTGGCATTTCTCAGGACAGCCAAGGTGCAGTTGGACAGACCGCCCTTAAACATAAATCACCCCCCACAGTCTACCACGGACAAACCTGACTGGTCCAACAGCAGCATAAGGAAACTTTGCCTGGCATGTGTGTCTGTGACTTCCCAGGCCTGTTCCCCCCCCTGGACCGGGGACCCTCACCCGAGAGCAATCAATAAACGTGATCTTTCGCATTTACCCTGCTTGTCTTGGTCAGCTGACTGGTTTTGGGTCGGATTAAATCTTTCAGGGTCTGGGTGCTAATTCACAGAATTGGAATTCACTGTATGAACAGTCCTGGGCAAACCCTCTCCCTCAAAGCCTGAGATGGAGGGTGCAGCCTTCACACACGCGCAGTCCCAGTGCCTCAGCTTCTCTCTGTGGCCCAACATCGTGGCGCCCCCTGTTGGGCGGTCTGAGCCGCTGTCTGCACCAGCTCGTGGGCGCCGCCTGGTATCCCGCGCTGGCGAATTGGTCCCGAGAGCTGTCGCTCGCCAGGGCACACGTGTCCGCCAGGAACTTGAGGCTGCACGGGCCCGGGCACCCCGGTGACCAAGGCTGCCAGCCAGGTCAGCGACACCAGCAGGCGGCCTGGCTCCAGCAGGTGGTCCTGCCGCCCCAAAGCGGCCCATGGCCAGCTGGCTGTGCAAGTCCGGGTGATGGTGGGGCCCCTGCTGCGCGATGGTGGCCGAGGTCAGGCCTGGCGGGACAGCAGGCGTTGCTTGTGGCCCCTGCCCTGGTCCCACACGGACACCAGCCCTTCCCGCGGCTGCGAGCTGGCCCCGCCGACGCCCTCGCTGGCCAGGAGAAACCGCCTCCCTGGGGTGGGGGTGCGGTGGGGGGCGCTGGGAGCTGCTGCCTGCGCAGCCGTAACCACTGAGCTGGCCAGGCCCGCGGTCCTTTCCCGCGCCACTCAGGGCCGCAAGAGGAGGAAGCCGGGCGCGGGTAGCTGTGGCGTTGGGCCTCCGGGAGGACGTGCGAGAACGATGTACCTGGCACCGCAAACTCCGCGCGCTCCTTGGTGCCAGGCTGCCAGTGAAAGAATATAAAAACTTAAAGAAGGTGCCTGCTTAGTCTCACTTTCGTAGGCATGGTAATGTGACCTCTCTGACTGTTCCAAGAGACAGCCCCGAGCCGGTACAGATAATTAGTTCTGAGATAAGGGCCTAACCAAAATGTTTTACTGCTTCACTGCGGGTCCTTCCTCCCCTTTGTTGATAAGGACCTAGCAAGGAAACTTTACGGCAGATCCTCCCCGTTTGTCCTCCCCGTTTGCTGATTAATGAACAAAAGTTCCTTGTGAAAACTTCACCAGGCGCCAAGTTGCCCCTGCTATGTCTGCCACCCTCCACCTCCCTTATCTTTGTAGTTTTTGCCTATATAAGCCTGAAAAACCCGCTGTACGGGGCTTGGCTTCTCTGCTCCTGCGAGAGCGGTAAGCTGGGCCCCAGCATGCTGGAATAAAACCTCGTGTTATTTGCAGCAAGATTCGTCTCCTGTGGTGATTGGGGTCGCCGTCACCTCCAGTGGCAAGGGGGGCTCCTATCCAGGTCCTTTCACCAGGAGGCTCCCTCCCCGCCGCAGCCGCCACCACTGCCTTCCTGGGCAAGGCCCAGCCCAGCCGCTGGGGCAGGAGGGCAAGCCGGGAGTTGTCTGTCTTCCTGCCCCTCCCTTCTCCCTCCCTCTTTCCCTCTTTCCTTCCTCAAAATCCCTTCCTCCGGGAGGAGCACAGGGTGGACTCTGCTGTCGGCTCCTCCTGGCTGCGTGGTGGCCCTAGGCTTCCGGAGCTGGGACCCCACCCGGGGTTGCTTCCCCGCCACCATGGCCCTGACTGGCGGCGCTGGGGGACTCGCGGCCTCCCGGGCGCATCTCCTGTCCCCAGAAGCCGCCCAGATGTGGCGGGACCACGAGTCAATCTCAGCCGGTCCGGTGGGAGCTGCACAGAGGGAGCAGGAGCCTCCCACCCACCACGCCCAGCGGCCCTTCCCACCTCCGATTCACTGTGTGGCCTGACCCCGCGCCCCTCACCCTGGGCCACTGGGCCAACTGAGAAGGTACCCCTCGTGCTGCGGCCCCCTGCCCGGGCCCCCGCTTCTGACCTTTCTGTCAGCTTCCAACTTCGGAGCCAGAGAAACTGAAAGGAAGGGCGTGGCGGAAAGGCAGAGGGAGACTCTTG
Source organism: Murina feae (assembly GCA_004026665.1). NCBI lineage: Eukaryota > Metazoa > Chordata > Mammalia > Chiroptera > Vespertilionidae > Murina > Murina feae. Next base: position 12,655 of record PVJC01044396.1, read on the forward strand.
GAGGCTCAGGAAAGAGAGAGACAGAGACACACTGATGAGAGAGACACATCAGTTGGTTGCCTCCATCATGTGTGCTGACAGACGGGCGGTGAATTGAGCCTGCAAACAAGGCACATGCCCTTGACTAGAATTGAACCCGGGACCCTTCTGTCTGTGGGCCAACACTATCCACTGAGCCAACACTGCCCACTGGCTGGGTCGTCCCCCTTTGTTATTGACATTTCCTTTGAGCCGCCTTGTGTCAGGAATTATGGTCATGGTCATGGCTTGTGGGACCCATTGGATGTCGCTGCAAGACCTGACGCTGTTACTGGGGCAGTGCTTTCCTACTCACTGGCTCTCTTTCTTCTGTGGCTTATATTTTCTAGATCCTTCATGGTTGCTGAATTGTAACAGGAGAAAGCACTTTACCTACCTGACTGAGAGGTAATGACTCCAGCCACAGCAGGAGGGGCTTGGACGGGCCCTGGTAAGTCAGAGCTTCGGGAGTGACCTCGGGGTTTGGTTCAAGTAACACCAGAAACCTGTCCTGTGCCCACTACTGTTTGGTGCCCAGGCTATTTCCTCCCCATTTTGGACACTGTACTCATTTGTCATTTCTATTCTGACCTCTGACCCAGGGCTGTCCACCCCAATCACTCTCCTGCTCCCTCTGCAGTGATCTCCCGTATTGGATGATGCTGAAATATCGGAGACATACCCTTATCCTTAAATTAAGGTGACCAGATTTTAATATTGGTAAAGCGGGACACCATTGATGGGGGGGGAGGGTTCTTTTTTTTAATTTTTTTTTTTACTTAAAATATTACAAAGAGTAGTACATATGTCTCTTTCCAAAAATCGGGACTTTTTTTTTTTATTTTTATTTTTTTTACATTTTTTTTTTTAATTACATAAAGCTTTACAAAGATTAGTACATATATCTCTTTTTCCCCCTGCCCTTCCCCCAGCCTCCCCTACCCCCCAGTGTTTTGTGTCCACTAGTTATGCTTAAATGCTCACACAAAAGTCCCTTGGCTGATCTGTTACCCGCCCCCCCAACGTCTCTGTCCTTGTTGCTGTAATTTGACAGTCTGTTTGATGTTGCTCTGCCTCTGCATCTATTTTTGTTCACCAGTTTACAATGGTTATTATTATCCATAGATGAGTGAGGACATGTGGTATTTTTCTTTCATTGACTGGCTTATTTCACTTAGCAATATGTTCTCCAGCTCCATCCATACTCCTGCAAATGCTAAGAACTCCTTCCTTTTTACAGCAGCATAGTATTCCATTGTGTAGATGTACCACAGTTTTCTAATCCATTCATCTGTTGATGGGCACTTAGGCTGTTTCCATATTTTAGCTATGGTAAATTGTGCTGCCATGAACATAGGGGTGCATATGTCCTTTCTGATTGGTGTTTCTGGTTTCTTAGGATATATTCCCAGAAGTGGGATCACAGGGTCAAAAGGGAGATCCATTTTTAATTTTTTGAGAAAACTCCATACTGTACTCCACAGTGGCTGCACCAGTCTGCATTCCCACCAGCAGTGCACGAGTGTTCCTTTTTCTCC
>PVJC01044397.1:0-14111 GCA_004026665.1 Murina feae
AGGAGGAGGGGGAGGAGGAGGAGGAGGAGGAGAGAGAGCGCACGCGCGCGCGCAAGGGTGTGGCAAGAAGATTACGCGTCTTTGTTCCACTGGGCCTTGTGGGGCAAGGAGGGACGAGTGGACACAGGGAAGTCGGTGTACAGCCCGTAGGACCAGAGGTGCTCTCCGCAGGCCCCCCAGCCCGGGGAGAGGAAGCACCACGCTCCAGGCAATCCTGCCCACTAGGTTGCATTTCAGAGCTCTGGGTAGAAATAAAAACACCCAGCTAATCAAACACGACTTGCACATTGAAATGAAAAGGAAAAAAGGTTGCTACACGCTTCCTTCTGTCAACGGAACCCGTTTATGGTTTCCCTGATCAGGTCTGTGTGTGGACCTGGAACATGGTCAAGTAGTTTGGTCCCTCAGTAACTCTCCCCCCGCCCCACCCCCCCCACCTCCCCCCACCCCCGCCTTGGAGCAGCCTCCCAGAATCAATAGGTATTTATACCACCTGCCCACGGCGGCAGAGCAAACGTCCACTCGGGAGGGGAAGGAGGGTGGCTGCATAGACCCTGGAAACAGTGACCCGTTTGCCAAAGGCGCCTACTGGGGTCCGTGACCTTCCCTTGTTTGTGCCATAAATGACTCCCTGTTCTGAAGGGAGCCCGTGGCCTCGCTGAGGCTGGGATGAAGCCTCTGCTCTAGACACAGGCTCTGGAATACACACTCCAGGGCTGGAATCCCAACTCTGCAATGACGTCAGCCCTCTGCACCTTGATTTTCTCCAACAGAAAAATGCACAAACTAACTGTAATAACCTACGATGGTTGACATGAGACTGCCGTGAATATTTTTTACGTATATTTTTAATTGATTTCAGAGAGGAAGAGAGAGGGAGATAGAAACATCAATAACGAGAATCATTGATTGGCTGCCTCCTCTGGGGATCGAGCCTGCAATCCGGGCATGTGGCCCTGATGTAAGGTGACCAGATGTCCCGATTTTTAACCATTTGTTCCGCATCCCGCTGTATTTTTAAAAAGTCCCAATTTTTGGAAAGAGACATATGTACTACTCTTTGTAATATTTTAAGTAATAACAACAATAAAAAAGAACACTGCCCCCCCCCCCCGCCCCCGTCAATGGTGTCCCGATTTAGCAATGTTAAAATCTGGTCACCTTACCCTGATGGGGAATCCAACCATGAACTTCTGGTTCATAGGTCGATGCTCAACCATTGAGCCACACTGGCCGGACAAGACTGGAAATTCTTATTGACAATAGGAAATTGCCTCGAATTCCTATTGGGATTTGCTAAGGAGGCTGATTGCAGGGGGAGACGTTTTTGTATTGATTTCAGAGAGAAGGAGAGGGAGAGAGAGAGAGAGAGAGAGAGAGAGAGAGAGAGAGAGAGAGAGACTGGAACATCGATGACGGGAGAGCATCAGCGACTGCCTGGCATTGAACCGTGACCTCCTGGCTCACAGGTCGTCGCTCACCACTGAGCCACGCCGGCCGGGCACAGTGGACATTCTGCAGACAACACGAACACAGCCTGAGATGAAGTCCAACACATGAACGCGTCATGTAGGCCCTACACTGTAGATGATGTGTGACATACAGCAAACCCTCAGCAAACAGCAGCTGGGACGCCCGTCCCCTCCCCTGCGACCAAGGCTACACACTGGTGCTGCATGCGAGACGGAGACCACGGGGGACGCTAAGCACGAATTCCAGACGCCAGAGCAGCCACCAGCCCGGCCCGGTTCTGGTTCTCCCTCCGCAGACGGTGAGAATAAAGCCACGGACTTACGCTTCTCGCAGCAGGTCCCAGCCGGAGGCTCCTGTCCCGGGGGAGAGCCGGCTGCCATCCAGGCCGCGCCCCACCCTCCACGCGTGGGGGGCCGTGACAGCCCGGCCTGGGCGCCGTCTTCTGGTCCCTGCGAGCGTGCGGGCCCCGCGCTGGGGAGACCGGCTGGGCCCAGTCCAGGGGCCTGACTGGGTCCGCCTGGCGCAGCCGCGGTTCTGGTTCTGGTTCTGGGCCCGGACCACTCGGACCCGACGCCCTCCTCCCTGGGCGTCTGCACCGACGCCAGGACCAGCAGGCAGCTCAGTCCCTGCGGCGAGGGCACCTCTCTCACCTCTCAGAGACCTTGCCCCACATTGGCCACGATCCGGTCACGTGCCCAGTCCTCATCCAATCACGCAGTGGCGAGGGGGAATCCCTGTTCTGATTGGCCAGGTCGGGTTCCAGGCTTTCTGGTGCTGTGGGCGGAGTCAGAGCCGCCTGAGCTCAGTGACTGATGCTGGGCAGCTGCGGTGGGTGCAGGTGCTGCTGCTGGAAGCGGGCGAAGGGTGCTGGCCCAGGAGCACGCGGAGGAGGAGGAAGGAGGGAGAGGAGGAGGAGGAGACTGGGGTGAGGGAGAGGGGCCCCGGGAAAGAGGGAAGGTGACTGATCTCTCCCCAGGTGTCCACCGCCAGAAGTTCTGTTTCAATTGATGGGGTGGGCTTTGAGGCTAGATATGGGTATTTAAATTTAAAAAAACTTCCACAAATGATTCAGTTGGACAGCTATGTTTAAGAACCACTGTCCTTGCCCCACTGGTGTGGCTCCGTGGTTGAGCATCGACCTGGGAACCAGGAGGTCACAGTTCCATTCCTGGTGAGGGCATGGGCCCGGGTTGCAGGCTCCATCCCCAGTGTGGGGCGTGCAGAAGGCAGCCCATCCATGAATCGCTCTCATCATTGATGTTTCTCTCTCTCTCTCTCCCTCTCCCTGCCTCTCTGAAATCAGTACACACACAACTGTCCTGGACATCTGCCTTCCATTCTTTAGTAAGCTGGTTTGCACAAGGGGGAAAGATTACGCAGCATCCTGGAACCCTCGTCCCGGCTCACCAGATTCTAAGGCGAGAGGAATGAAGCCAGGTTCTTGGGAGGAGGCCGGGGCAGGCTCTGCCGGATGATGTGAGAGTATGCTAAAGGGTGCTGCTCTTCATCTTCTCACGGCTTTGCTTTCACACTGCTCCCTCAAATAGCTTTTTATCCTAGAATCAACAGCCATGATGTCATCGTATCAGCTTACAGTCCGCATTGTTGAGCAGGTGGATCTTCTGGGCCCACCAGGCTCCTTTCTGCTCCTTTTCTCCGGAGAGAGGGGGCGAGCTGTTTTTATCAATTGCAAGGAAACCCCACTAGATGTTTGTTGTAGGAGTTCTGCTTTTACTGATCACAAGGAGAGAGTTGCCATGAAGACGCCACGTGTCTGATGAGGGCGTGAACATAAATCACCAGCCAGCACATGAACTCGAAACCACTTCCACGTGCTGGGTTAGATACCGAGGGAAGTACAGGCAGTGCTGGGTTACGGATATACCTTGACTCATTACACAGCTTTTGAAACTGTCTTTTCTGTGTTGTTGTTGTTTTTAATCTGTTATTTCCGTGAACAATGTAACAGGCTCAACAATTAAATTCATAAAAGCGTGGGTCCGTAATAGGTTTGTAAGTACAGGAAGTCAACGTATGTGTCTTGAGGTCATCACCAATGTAGGCGTATTGTACTCACCCACGATAATGCCCCTCCCCTCTGGTCTACCCAACACGAGCACTTGTACATTACGTGTTAAAATCTGGAGGACTCCTGGAGGACACGCGCATGTCTATTCGGTATCATGAACGTTTTACTGCCTCTTTTGTTTTGTTCTTTACGTCCTCTGTTGTATTTGTAAACCACATTCACTTTACAGAACCCTGTTCGTCTTGTTACCCTATCGTGCTTCTCAGTCACCCTAGAATAATGACAGATTTTTAGGGACACAAGTGCTGCAAATCATGGCCTTCTTTAAGGTGATGTCTTAATTAATCAATGGGTGTACAATTCCAGAGCAGATTTTTGGAATGCTTTTAACATACGGCCAAGAGTTAATGGTCTTTCCCTCACAGGTTTATAACGTTTTGACGGAACCCCAAAAGCACAGATTTTCATGACACCCTCAGCTGCTCTTTGACCCCCCCCCCCATCCCATTAAATAGGGATCGAGTTCAAACCCACTGGGGGCCAGGAGAAAAGAACAGGTGCATGGAGAGGGCTGAGTGGGGACCAGGGCAAACCGGAGAGCAGAGTCCACTGTTGCCATGCAAACGAGGGCATGGTGTTGCCAGGTCCTTTCCTGCCTCAGGAGAAACGGTTAGCTGGGATCTGGGTGTGAACTCCCTACTTAAGAACTGCGACACCTAATCTTTTTTATCTTTCTCTTTTCAACTTTAGGAGCCAAATAGGCCCTTGTGTTCTGGCTGGCTTCAGCCCTGGAGCTGTCATCTGTGGCTCCTGCTTTGCCCTCCTCACGTTTTCCCTTTTCATTAGCTCAGGACTGGCAGGGACAACATCACTTACTCAAAACAAGCAAATCACTGTGTCCCGGGAGTTCCGAATGGCCATGCCAACTTACCTTTCCTTCTCCCTGAAAACCCTCTGTACCAAACAGCTCTGTCTATTGTGTCCATCTACTCCTGTTGCGCTTTAAATATAATTCCAGCACTGTGCATATCCCACCGAAGGGTTGGTGTCTGTATAGATGATTCTCTCCTAATAGACAAGGAGCCTCTTAAAACCCAAACTGTCTTTTTCATCTTTCTGTCTCCAGTCCCTAGCTTGCAATGGACACTCAGTTAACGTTTAATGAATGTAGAAATATTTATATTACTACTTCTAAAAGGAACAGATGCAATAAATGAGAGAAGTGAATGAACACTATTATCGTATTGTGATCACACACAACACCCCACCAGCGTTTTCTGTCTTCTGCATTTGGGCCTTCCTGGGAAGAGTGCAGTGATATTGACTAGGGTTTTCACTTGCACTTCCTTAATCATGAGTGAGATGTAGCTTTTCCTATGCCTATCGACCAGGTGGGTAACCTCTTCGGTGAGAAGCCTCAGTCATCAGCCCATGTTTCTATTGGGTCAACTTGTTCCTTTTACATGATGGATAGCTACTTTGTATGTTCTCAATATGTATCGGATGTCTTAAAATCAACGATCCTACTCTGGATTTTATCTTTCTTCCTTGAAGATGTCTTTTGATCTACAAAAATTCTTAATAAAAAAATATATCCTCCCCCACTTAGAGTTAATGTTTTATATGGCCTTTAAAGGGATCTTTACCCTAATCTCACACAAAAAAAAACACAAACGAGAGTGATGGTTACACGCGGACAGCAGGAAGGAGCAGTTTTGGTACCCAGGCGATCCACTTGGATGTTTGTTGGTCTCCCTGGACCAGTTTCACCTGTAAAGACACCTCTGTGCAGAGTCCATGGCTTGGAAGGGCATAGTGACCTGGAGCTCACTCAGACTGCTCAGGACTCAGGATCACAGCACCAGGTGAGCCAGCAAGCCCAGCAGAGGTGCTAGCTAAGGCATGGAGCATCCAGAATGGCAGGAGAAGCGGGAGATGGTGAGTATCAGTGACAATGCTAAGACCAGCTACAAATGGCAGGGGCAGAAGACTAGCCCACTAACCTCCTCTCAATATCCCTGCATGGGAATCCTGGGAAGTTGCTCCCAGAAATTATCCAGAGAAATGACTCTCTGGGGCCCATGGGGTGGACTGTAGTCCATGCAGTCATCTGCCAGGCCTCACCTCAGGACAACAGACATCTGGTGGGTTTTCTGGCCTTGCAACACGTGTCTACCCAACACGCCTAATTCTTTGAGCTGTTCATTCCCCTCTTCCATTTGCTGGCATAGTAATGCTTCCCGTGCCATTGCCGGCTTTCTCACTTCTTTCAGGATAGGCTATTAGAGTGTTCATGCCCGTGAAAGCCATTCTCACAGAGCATTTGCGCCCTCTTGCAGGGTCCTTGCCAGAATGTTAAACTCTGCATCTTGACAGAGTTCCCAAATCAATAAGCTATGTTTCATCCAATCTTACATTCCCCTACCTCGATCTGGGATCCTCAGAATACAGCCCCAAGCACATTTTCTGGCTCCTGCTGGTAGATGTTGGCTGGATCCTGCACCTTCTTTATAACTCAGCCCCCTTTCTTCCTTCTCAGGTAACTATGACCCTACCCTGGTTATCTTGGACTTGACCCTTGTTATGTACAGATTTACTGGCCAGGAGGCAACTGGGGGCAGATCCTGGGAGGGGGTTGGCATGTATCTTACAAATGTAAGGGGAAAGCAGCAGCCCATGGGGAGAGGTGGGCACCATTTCTGTAGGTTCAGAGGTTCGGGGAATCTTCAGAGCCAAGGTTTTAATCTGCTTTCATTCTCTTCTTGGCCCATCAGGACCCAGGCATAATAGACATGCTGTCTTAGTTCAGGCTTCGATGACAACATGCCACACACAAGGTGGCTAGTTAACAACCAGCATTGATCGCTCACCATTCTGGAAGCTGGGACGTTCAAAATCCAGGTGTTAGCAGATTTGGGAAGCCTGCGTCCCCTTATAGGATGTCTTCACCCTATATGTCTCATGGTGGAAGGGGCTGGAAAGCTCTTTTATAGGGACCCTGCTCCCCATCATGATGGCACCATCTTCATGACTCAATCATCCCCCAAAGGCCCCGCCCCCACATTCTGTCCCCTTAGGGGTTAGGTTTCAACATATGCATTGTGGGGAGGACACATTCAGACCATGGCACAGGTTTAGGTGGGAGCTCTGTCGCTCATGACGGAGTCCCGGCCTGGTCTTCGGCTTTCTCCATGCATTTGAGTTGTAGGCGATGAAGGCCTCTCTATAGGCTATGAAGGGGCCCTCCGATGTCCTCCTTCTTTTTTGATTGCCAGTGTGTCACATTCAGCCTTTTGCTATCTACTTCCCAAGCATCAGTGGAGCTTAGCAACAGCTACCCAAGTCCACCGTCCTGTTCGTTATGGTTCCCACATGCTTCTCAAGTGCCTGCTCTTCCTCCAGCATGGGCATTCCCTTCACCGGTATCCTCTCCCTGTTTACCCCCAGTCAAAACTCTAATAATTGCTCGGCTACCACAGGCCAACGGTTATCTGCGGGCCACGTGCCACCGATGGTGAGTCCTCCTTGGCCTGGCAGGTAACAGGTGATCCAGCTCCAAAATCCCATCTCAGCATCTGTGTTCTTCAGCCACTGCCAGTACCAACACAGAGAGGTTTGGTTCTGATCTGAGGTGGAGGATCTGAGGTGGAGGAGGTCTGCAAGGAGGTCTACTGGGCAGCTTCTGAGATTCCCCTTCCCCGGAAGGGATGTGAAGGAAGCAGGATGAGCCGAGGGAGAAGCTGGACTGTGAGGCAGGCTCCACAAAGACCTCAGCCAACTTTGGACGGAACTCGGAAGCTCGGATGCTCACAAGGGAGTGAGGAGGCCAGGACAGGCTTTGAGGGGAAACGTGATGTAGACAGTCAGGCTCACTTCCCTGCACTTCCTTCTCTCCGGGACCCTGCCCTCTCAACTCTTCCTCCCTTGGTATGCCTACAAGGCTTTAAACAAAATACCTTTGTAATCGGTATTGAGTGTTTCTAGTCATTGGGAGCAGGAGGATGTGTCTGCTCGCTCGTGATAGATGGACATGGACCTACTCCCTGTGTTGTCAGCATCAATGTCTGCCTGATAAATGCAAACTGCATTCTGCACTTAATCTATCTCACACCCAAGCATGGTTAGGAATATTCTGTGGGAAAACACCTGTGCATTGTTGTATTGCACTCTCTCCTCTGCTACATAGCAATCTTCTCAAAGACAAAGACAATGTGACTTTGAGTAGAGAGGGATATTTGGATTCCGATACTGAAAGCTTATTTATGCAATTTGAAAATCACAAAAATGATCATCCGTTTAAGCATATGACAGGTCCTCAATTAATATAGTCTTTCACTGTCTCTGTTACTATAAGTGCACTTTTATATGTCTGTGAGACAACCCTTGGCAGACAAAGGAAGTGTCACCATAATATAACTGGCTGAGCATGGCTCAGCCATTTACCACATTCAGCAAACTTACCTTCATGGCCCAAGCAATCGTCATGTAAAACTAAACGTTTGATTCCCACTTAACCTAAAAAACTTAGACTATAGTCATCATCATTTATCCTAATCTTATGAAGACCAGGAATGATCTATGTATAGGCCAGACACACATAAAACACAGCATGACAGTCATAAAACACATGTGCCAGGAAAGGAAGGTTTATACAGAATAGTGAAAGCCAAAAGAAAGATTATCTAATAAATCCAAAATTCAAGCAAATGGTCCACTTTCTCGGCTTAAATATTTTAGAGAAAGGTAAAGTTTGAAGGATGTACATTCCTTCCATAAGTTAACTTCATTGGCTCATTGCCTGCCTCTCTGTTTTATTTTAGGAATCTGCAGTGTCACGCAAGTTCCGGGAGAGGGTATTGGCCCAAATGGCCTGCTAGAGTGAGACAGAAGTGAGCCATGGCCAGTGTGATGAGTGTAATTGCACGTCACACACTGAGAGTCATCCAGTCCAGCAAATGGTCCTGGGCTTGATTCCCAGTCAGGGCACAAATCTCAGTTGTGGGTTTGATTCCCAGTTGGGGTGCATACAGGAGGCAACCGTTCAATGTTTGTCTATCCCTACCTCTCTCTCTAGAGTCAATGAAAAGCATATTCTCAGGTGAGGAGGAAGGAAGGAAGGAAGGAAGGAAGGAAGGAAGGAAGGAAGGAAGGAAGGAAGGAAGGAAGGAAGGAAGGGGAAGAGAGAGAGAGAGAGAGAGAGAGAGAGAGAGAGAGAGAGAGGGAAAATAAGTCAACTGGACTAAACTTTTTAGGGACAATCCTACTTGGAGGAATTAGGGTAGATCCTGGTTGCAGATGGAAATGACAGTGACAGCAAACCGTCACCTGTGAGTTAGCTGGGCACACTCCGCTGGGAACTCGCCATTGTTCTCCTGATCTCTGTACTTAGAATACCGTGACCCTGGGTTTAAGGCAAAGGCGCGCCCTTCAGCTGCTCTCTTCCAGCAGAACCGCACTTACCAAAACATGTCTTTCAGAACGCGGGACAATCCATCGCCTCCTGGGTGCATGGCATGCAATTAATTACCTTCGTCACAGCTCTCATTGGCTATCACCTGTCCGTGATGACTCATCAAAGATGACTGCCTTACTACCACACTTCGGTCGGCTCTGAAACTAAAAAAAAAATAATAAAAAAACAAAATTAAAAATTGTTTATTTCTCTGAAAGAACAGAAGCTAGCATTTGGGAGAAACACGAATCCCTGCTTTAGAAAAATAACAATGTATTTCGTTTATTGACAGCAAGATGATTGCCTACAGTGTTTCCATTACCCTTAGATCACAAATGAGTAAGTCCCCATCAGACAAACCAAGGTTAGCGCCGTGTACATTTTAACAAGGTGTAGGGAGAAGAGAAAAACATTTAAAAAGAGCACACACCGCCTCCATCACTAGGAGAGCCTTGTTAATTCAGAGAATTCTTCAGGTTCTGCGATAAACTCTGCAGCCCAGTCATCGCTGAAATTAAATTAGATTTCAGAAAATGAATGTTTCATTTTTAAAATATTCTGTTGCTTAGAGACCTGGGAAGAGAAGCCCGGCTGAGCCCAAGATGGGAGAGATGCTGTAAGGACCAGCGTTTACTCCTCCTGGAAACAGCCAGGGAGCGCGTAGGGGAGGCGAGGCAGTGATGATGGGACAAACGGGCTCCTCGCCAGTGCCACCGCGTGTGTCATTTCTTCCAAGCCCAGGCAGCCCCTCTCCACCCTCCGCCCTTATTCCTAAGACCTAAATTGGGCAAATTATCCTGATGGCATACACCCGCTCCACCCTGAGCTGTCACAGACACCGATCTGATAAAAATGCAAAACAGAGGTGGCCTCGGTGGCAATACAAAGGGGGACTTTCTTTCCAAGGAGGCTCAACAAGTGATGGGGACTCAGCAACCCACACCCACCTGTGGGGTGGATCTGCGCTCCACTCGCTGCGTTTTCATCGGCAGCGTCAGCGCTGCCTACACCGTCATCACCTCTGAGGCCAGCGAGGTTGCAGAGAGCTTGCATTTGAGGGTGACGCAAATGCTCGTCTCCTAGGATCTATGGCGTAACCTCCTGGGCTTCCCCTGGGCACACGACTGCACATCTGAAGGTTACTTTTTCCAGGCTTCCTCGGCGGTGGTAGGTAAGTAGGCATTCTGGGTTCTTCCGTTAGCAGAACTGGTGCATGCTGATTTATGATTAATTAATGCTCTCTGCTAATTAATCGCCATGTGAATAAGGTTTTTTGTTTGTTTTGTTTTGTTTTTGACTGAAGGGAGATAGAAACAGTAATCATTGCCTCCTGGAGGCAGCCCAACTGGGGATCGAACCTGCAACCTGCCCGGAAATCTAACTGTGATCTCCTGGTTCAACCCCTGAGCCATGCCGACCTGGATCCTTTCTTATGGTCGGTACAAAATGGGGTAACAGCCTCGCTCCCCAAGGCCTTGTTAGAGCCACCTCATTCTTTTGGGGTTGCTGCTAGCCCCTGCCTAAGTCCTATCCAGAATTCTGGCATGTGCTCCAAATGGGACAGGTATGCAAATGCGAGGTGGCCCTGTTTCCATGACCTCAGTGACCCAAGCTGGAAGGGCAGGGAGGACGGCACTTCCTCTCTTGGGACGTGGACGTGCCCCGCCTTGGGACCCCCACCCCCACCCCCTTTGCAATGGTAAAGGATGAGGCCAATGTCCAGAGAGGAAGAAGACAAACCCCCATGATTGTCACCAGTTCCCCAAGCCAGGAGCCTACACTTCATAGGCCATCGCTGAGAAACACAAAGCTATTATGGCCTCAGCTGGTCTGAGCTGGGTTCTCCCGTCAGCGGACCTACGAGTGACTCATGCTGATGGATGAGTAAGCAAGGCTCTCTGCAAACGCTCCGCATTATGGCAACACTGTTCCTCTGTGATTAAAACAGGCCTTTGGGCTCCCTACCCCCCCCCCCCCGACAAATATCAAGAGTCAAACGGTGGAAGATGCAGAAAAGCCAACGCCCTATCATATCTGCGCTCGATCTCTGTCCTGTACTAGTATAGAAGCAAGTTTTACTTGTCAAATCCTGATTTCCTCCTTCAAGGTTGAGCAGGAGTCCCCGACATCCGTCAACGCTGTCCTAATTTTGCGACTGCCGTGCTGTACGCCAAATGGCTCCTTCAAAGCAGCAGCAAGATGATCAGAGGAAAGTGGTATCATTTCGATTCAGCACGCGGCACGGAGGTCCACCTGGAAAAGGACGTGTCACGCGAAGCGGACCTCACGCCGTGAGGGGGACTGCTCCGTTCTGTGCCTCTGAACGTCAGAACGTGAAAAGGTCCACAGGCTGTTTTCCCATACAGTGAGGGTCATCCGAGGGGCCAGCTTTGATGAAAGCATCCATATCGGCGGTCTAACTACATCATTTAAGAAAAGAGGTGGAAGGGGGAGAGGCGACCGCTTCTCGCTGTGCAGTAGGGCACTGAGCATCCAGCTGAGAGGGATGGGACCGGCCCCATCAATGGTGAGTGGCTGGTGTCCACATTTGCCAAAGCAGCGACCTGATGGTGGAAGATAAGTCACGCCCCTGGAATAGGTGGTGAGCAGCCATTCCCCCTGACAAGGGAGACTTCATTCTCACCAGACAAGACGACTTGCCGAAAAGGGTGCAGGGGCTGTTCCCGAGGTGTGAGCGCGCGTGGGCCGCACGCATTTAACCAATAGTCTCTTTCATGTCCTTTGGCACCAGAATTCCTCCCCAGAGTCAAAGTGGAGTCTGATTCTTAAGATGCAGGGGGCAGCCAAGGGGCAGCCAAGGGCCAGCACCTCCACGTCTTTCCCCAGCTGCCACTCAACACTGATCGGCAGAGGAGACCCGCCCTGCGGGTAAAGTCTTCCAGACGAATTCTCTTTCAGTTTGACAGCCAGTAGGAACGTGGCCTCGCCTTTCCTGTGGCCACTGAGCTCAAGCTAATATTCCGGGTCCAGCAAGGACTAAGCGAAGCGAGTCAGGAAAAAAAGCAGCACCAGGTGGGTCATGGCTTTCATGATCATTGTAATTCCCAGTTCTATATTAATTATATATATAATTGATTTTTACAGAGAGGAAGGGAGAGGGAGAGAGAGATAGAAACATCAATGATGAGAGAGAATCATGGATCAGCTGCCTCTTGCATGCTCCCCACTGGGGATCGAGCTCCCAATCCAGACATGTGCCCTGACTGGGAATTGAACCCTGACCTCCTGGTTCATAGGTTAATGCTCAACCACTGTGCCACACTGGCTGGGTAATTATACATATTCTTAATTATACACAAATACACACCTATCTCATCTTCATAGCATGACTATTTTTCTTTGGATTATGATTCTGTCAGGGTCTGCCAAGTTATGGGGTCAATACATAAGTCACTGTCTCCTCCAATGAAGCAGTGAGCAGCTATTGTGGAAAGAGTCTATCGAATCATCGGGAAAGCTGAGAGTGACCGACCTTCTCTTCCCAGAGGGTAACAATCCCTTGGAGAGGAAGGCAGGACTCAGAGCAGGAAGCAATAGGAAACCTGGGAAGATAGCAGTCCATTGGCATGTACTTCTCTGTATGAGTGAAACAGACTGATATTTTTTATATTTCAGTCCTGTGGATGCTAATCTGATGTAGTTTTTCTTTTGCCAAATTCACAGGCCACTGGAATTATTTACTCCATATTGTTTGTAACTAGGATCTTGTATTTTTTCCTGAAGTAACCCCATAGTCAAAGGAAACGAGATCCCTACCGTAAATGGAAACATCATTTTCGATAAATTAGTCCCTATGAGAGGAAATACACGAGGTCATAAAATTTCAGCTGGATGTTTCTGCCTGCTGAAAGCTGAGGCCTGCCATGAATCTGGGTAAGCACAGATAATACTTCTTTCTCCCAAAGGCATGCCATCATGAGTAGTATGTGCCCTGTACATAGGGAGCTGCTAGTTGGGAAACAACAGTGAAGGGAAATCTGCCCGGCTGGCGTGGCTCTCTGGTTGAGCATCAGCCTATGAACCAGGAGGTCACGGTCGATTCCCATTCAGGGCACATGCCCAGGTTGTGGGCTCGATCCCCAGTAGGGGGCGTGCAGGAGGCAGCCAACCAATGATTCTCATCACTGATGTTTCTATCTCTCTCTCCTTCTCCCTGCCTCTCTGAAACCAATATAAATATTTAAAACAGTGAAAAGGAATCAGAAGATTGAGTGACGTGTGCGATGGTGATTGGCTAAGGCAGCGGTTCTCAACCTGTAGGTCGCAACCCTTTTGGGGAACAAATGACCCTTTCCCAGGGGTCGCCTAAATACATCCTGCATGCCAGATATTTGCATTACAATTCATAACAGTAGCAAAATTACAGTTATGAAGTAGCAATGAAAATAATTTTATGGTTGGGGGTCACCACAACATGAGGAACTGTATTGAAGGGTCGCGGCATTAGGAAGGTTGAGAACCACGGGGCTGAGGCTTCATAGAGGATTTGGAAGTTAGTAGAGCCTGAACTGATAGTCAGGATTGTCCAGCTCTTGGGCTAGGGGCAGAACTGATGTGGGCACTTACCGGGAAGAGTTGAGACATGGGAACAGTATAAGTGGCACTAAGCTTGCTCTCCTGCTCCGCCATCGTCTCTGATATAATAGAAAACAATTTACATTGACTAGTCATGCACTGTGTACCCAGCACTGGGCAAGGCATTTCACCTAGGTTTCCTCTTTTGATCCTAAAAAAACGAAGGAAATGGCTATTATCCCCATCTAAACTAATAAAAGCGAAATATTAAAATTAACCGTTTCTCTGAGACAGGGTAAGCCACGCCCACCAGCCAATCAGAGCGGCTGTATGCAAATTAGCCCAGCCAACATGGCGGCCGCCACTCCCGGACCTGAGTAAACAGCCCTTTCCATTGCGGCAGCAGCGAAAGTGAAGCTGCGCCCGCTCAGCTCAGCTCCGATTAAACTGCCTCTAGCGAAACACAGCTTTTTGAAACATTGTAACAATCATAGAATCCTCCGGAGCTGAAGGAAAGAGCAGCTCCGGCCTAACCAGTAAAAGTAACAATTGTTTCATTATAGACGCTGCGAGGTGAAGCAGAAGAGGCTTCGTTAGTAGTTAGAAGGCCGCCTTAAAGGA
>PVJC01044398.1:0-14116 GCA_004026665.1 Murina feae
TGTTTCTCTCTCCCTCTCCTTTCCTCTCTGAAATCCATAAAAACAGTAAAAAAAAAAAAAAAAAAAAAAAAGCTGGAGACTAGACATTCTCACCTTTTCTCTTTTTCTTTCGTTATAGTCCTTTATTCGGTCTGGAATGCAAGCTCTCCCTGGAATGGAGAAACTTTTTCTATTTTGTTAACATCACTTGAGTCAAAGTGCCTAGATGAGGGCCTGACACAGAGTAGATGCTCAACCAATAAGTATTTGTTGAATGAACGCAACTGCTGTTTCAATAGGTGGAAGATGAGTGTAAATGGTTGGATGTGTCTCCGTTCCTTCTCCCACACTAGCTCTGCAACTGGTCAGCAGCATGAGCCCTATGGGCTTTGTATAGGGGGGACTCAGGGCTCCAGGGAACCCAGAGAAAACCCACAAGGCTTCTGATGACCCTGCCTTGGGAACCCTAGGGTGTTCCCTCCAGCGCATCCTACTGGTCAACGAGTCACTGAGGCTGTTCTCAGAGAAGCAGGCTCCGCCTCTCCCAGATGCAAGAATTGTTTATCTCCCTGGAGGAAGGGAAGGATCTGTTACTGTCTTTCCTCCACCCTGCCAGGCTATTACAGGAAGAGCTGTGATGTGCATAGTGCACCTGCTGTGTTTCTGCACTTGGGGAAAGCCGTGCTTCTCCTGATCTAGCTCAGTCACTGACCAGCAGAGACGGGGTTGTCGGAGCCAGGGGGCCTGGAGCAAGATGCAGGACACACAGCTATCCACAGCAGCCTTGCCTGACACATGGACAGGACCCCGTGTATGTCGTCTAGAGTGACAGGGCTGAGACCATCACGGTGTGGGCACCGCTGTTTTGGCCAACCTGGTATCTATTCCCTTTTCTTCTGGCCTCAGCATCCCGATCTCTTTTGGAAACCATCCCCACCCACTCTTGTTACAAGGAGAATCCATGGACTGTCTGTCAGCTCCTGCCTGCCGTTAGCCAAGACGCCACATGACCCACCTGAGCTAATCAGACATCTTCTCCCTGCAGCCGGAATCTTAAGCAGAGTTGCTCACAGACCAAATATTCCTGGTGTTTATGCACTCCCAAAGCCGGTCTTGGAGGGACTGGCCATGACTTCCTGCTACTCAGATTCCATGCGTGACACATTTGCTGTCCCCTCTGAGACCTGGTTCTTCTCATTTTTGAAGACACTTGGGACTCTTCCAGTGAAACTGTTTTTGCCAGCGTTAGCCAGAGTAGGCTTCTATTGCTTACAATCAAATAACCTGACAAAGATAGCTGTCCTCGCACCCCTGTCCTGACCACTGAGTGGGGGTTCCTCTCCTCGAAACTCACCTGCCCCTTTCCATCCCCTCTTAGCCCTGCAATTGGAAAATGTCAGCTCTAAAGTGTGGTTGGTATTTTCTCTTCTGGGTCAAATCCTTAGCAAGTGACTCAGTGAACAAACACGTGTAGTTGTGAGAGTTGGTCCGTTCAAATCAATTCTAAATTCAAGCTAAGCCCTGGCCAGTTTTGCTCAGTGGATAGAGCGTCGGTCTGTGGACTGAAGGGCCCCAGGTTTGGTTCCGGGGTTGCAGGCTCAATCCCCAGTGGGGGATGTGCAGGAGGCAGCCGATCAATGATTCCCTCTCATCACTGATGATTCTATCTCTCTTCCTCTCCCTTCCTCTCTGAAATCAATAAAAATATTTTTTAAAAAATTTTAAATAAAATAAAAAAATAAATACAAGCTGTGTGACCTTAGGTCCACTAATCATTCAAGTTTCCATTTATTTATCTCCAAAGTGAGATTCATACCTGATTCCCAGGTAGGAGGTCAGAACATACTGGTTCTCTTCCATCTGTCCCAGGGGCTCCTGTGTGTCCAGCCCTGGGCTGGATACAGAAGTAGGTGAAGCATAAACCCTGCCCTCATGGCATTTTTAATTGGAGAGGAGAGATAAAGACAGGCAATGAGATCTACACCACGACGTGGCGCGTGGCACTGTGGGCGAGTGATGCTCTCATGCATCCCGAGTGAGTGCCATTCACGTGCTGAATGCTTCCTGCACACCCGGGTCCTCGCAATAGCCCTGCAGGGGAGGTCTGGTGCTCCACGTGGTCACTGATGCTCCAAGCTGCGCAGCTGTAGTTCCTGTGCCTGCAAGCCGTGCTCCTAACGAGCACCCTGCCCTTCTCTACCGTGTTGTCCCCACACTTCCCCCCTAAGAGGTATCTTAGTCCCCTAGAATACTCAACTGGAAGGGCCTGGTGGGCATCATGATAGCAGTGCCCTTCATCCTGCTGGACCACCAGTCGGGATGCTGGTTGGAAAGAGACGGGATCTCCAACGTGGGTAATTCAAGGACAGGCACATGAAGGGCTACTTACCCAGGAGCTCACCGGGGGCGGCAGGGTGCAGGATCCTGGGGCCAGCAAAGCAGGGTGCCATCACCACTTGGGCCAGAGCAGATGAGAGGAGGAAAAGGTGATAAGGTCACAGAGAGCTTGGGTCTGGGACATGGTCCTCAGACAAGTGACACAGTCAACCCACAGCAATTCCGCAGCGAGGGAGCTGGGAGAACCCCCTTGGCCTTGTTCTTCCTCTCTCAGCTTTCCCGCCAGCGCTGTCCATCGCCGCAGCCACCCGGAACCCACAGGCCTGCAGGTCACCTGCCTGAGTCCAGGGGTGGCTGGCACAGGAGATGGATTAAAGGAGGAGGGACGTGGTGTGAGTGAGGCAGCCAGCCAGGCGGCTATGGGAGCATCTTGGAGGAGAATTGCACAGGCCAGAGCCCAGGCAGTGGCAAGGAGTCGAGTAGAAGGCATTAAGGGTGGCAAAGTGTCTGTGCTCAGAACAAAACAATAGAAAAACATTTCTCTGGCCCTGAGCTGAGCTCCCTGGAGCCACAGTAAATCTCAATCCCACGGTGCCTCTCCAAGCCCGACTCCAGAGGCAAAAGAGCGTTTAGAAGCATGGGTGGAGTAGAAGGTGCTTTTTACAAGGCACAAAAAAATGAAATTAAAGACACACACACACATACATACACCCTCAACTATGCCCCTGAGGGGGTGCGGGGAGGGCAGGAGGGTGGAACACAGCAATTACTATTTACTCCAAAGATGTGGAGTGATTTGTGGGCTGGGGAGGGAGAGTTTTTGAGGAGTGGGGTGAGAGAGGCTTTCGGTCCTGACTCTCCTAGTAAGTAAGGACCAGCCCGAGGCCTGCTTTCTCGCCTCCATTGACCTTGCTTCCACCAGACTAGCGTATTAAAGAAAGCAAACTTCATGGCACAGAGAAAAGAAAAAAATAAATAAAGATAGGTGATAGGTAGGTAGGTAAATAGGTAGGTAGGTAGGTAGGTAGAGAGATGATAGGTAGGTAGACAGATAGGTAGATGATAGGTAGATAGGTGATAGAGAGATGATGGGTAGGTAGATAAGGAGAAGGGGGACGGACGGCCTGTGGACTCTGGGCTTCGAAATTGCAGCATGGAAGCCGTCATAGGTCCTACAGTTTCTGGATGAGCAGCAGGAATAATAGATGCTGCTTTAACTGCGTGGTGTTTCGGCTCACGTGGCCTCCATTAGCACCCAGGAAGCTCCCTCCTGCCTGCCCCCCCCCCAGCTTCCTCTAGGACACCCCATGTTTCCATATCGAAATATTCATTGCCACGCTTGGCCATGGCCCAGAAATATTTTTGAAGAAGTCACGGACCCCTTGCTTGCACCCTGGTGTTTATGCAGTCTTGAGGCCACACTGGCCCGGGAACATTTTGAGGGACACGGTGGGTGGGATTAAGCTCTGCTGCTGTGTGACTCGGGGCTGTGTCTCAACCTCTCTGAGTCTCAGTAGCTCTGTTGTCATCAGTTAAAACATCATTTCCTTGGCTTCTAGCTCAGCGCCTGACAGCAAATAAGGCCCCTATAAGTCCGTTCAGGATGATCAGTGGTTAGGACACCGTTACCTCCTCATTCCTATGTCCCACCTTGCACCCCAGCAATGCCCATCCCTTCCCAAGCCAGTGCAAGTGCAGGGCTCTCTGTCTGAGGTCACGTGGAGGTGATGATCCCGGGGGTGGCTGACAGCTCCGCTCAGGGTGACAGGATCAGGATGGAGCAGAGGAAGCTCCCGCGTGCCATGGGAGCTGTGTGTCCTGCCCACACCCCAACCCCAAGACGGCTAACGATGCAGAGTGCTCTCCGGGAAAAGCATGGGCTTGGGGGTTACAGGACTTTGAATTCCAGTTCCTAGCTGTGTGATCTTGGGAAAATCACTTAACCTCTCTGAGCTTTAGTCTCAACTTCTTCAACATGGAGCTGAGGATGTCGAAATTGCAGGGTTGCTGTTAGGACTGACTGATGTCATAGGGAACATTTCACAGTTCACACCCTGCTTTAGAGATCATGCTAACCCCTTGGCGACCCTATAAGGTAGGGTTTGAGTGCTCTCCCTTTTATAGGAATAGGTGAAAGGTCAGAGGGGTTGAGTCACTTGCCTGAAACCATCAGTCACTTATTAGTGGCACCAATGCCACATTGCATCTTGAGTGTTTGCAAAGTACCCAGATGCCTGGGACATAGTAAGTGCTCAATAAATGCTTGTTCCACCCCTTCAGCTCTGTGGCTCCTGCACTCAAGACTAGCACCACTGGGGGTAGGGGCGGAGGTTCCCAGGGAAAATCCGATTTCTCAGGTGCTGATAACAACGTAGGAGCCCCTCATCCCAGCACGAGGAGTTTCCTCTCTGCATCAGCACTTCCGCCCAACATCATCGCTCCTGCACTCCAGTCCCTCCGCGTGGCCAAGTAGGACCCAGAGGGCTTTGCTGGCCAGACAGGGACCGGCTAATGGAGGAGGGGTTGCTGCTTCCCCTCCCTTGTGGCCTGGGTCAGCTTGCATTGATCCCGGTTCGGCTGAGCGAGAGCCGTCTTTCAAAGTTTATTCTGGTGTCAATTTTTATAGTTCCCCCCATGGATCAATACTGTGCAAAACATTAAGGCAAACTTCGTGAAAGCCAATCGTTCAATGTGAGTTTTATGAATGGCTCCCGGCCCCAGCTCTAAGCGTCTGGAAGTAAGTGGTACCTTTAATCAGATGAGTGATAGAAGCCAGTCAATCGGGCTGCTTTCTCAGCGCCGGGAGGAGACAGGGTGGTGCCGCAGCTGCTGCCCATCACATGCATTTTTGTTTCCCTCGGTTGGATCCCTTGGCAGGGGTCATGGTTCAGAGGTCAGACCCAGGGATAAATGAACCGATTTTTCAATACAGAACAAGGAGAGAACAGGCATCGCACAGCAAGAGGAAATCCAGAGAGACATTCAATAGAAGCAGAGCGGGCCGGCCTTACTAGTACTCATGCAAGTGGCAGTTGTCGCCATCGGGAGAGATGTTTTGGTTTTCCGTACCTACCTGCTCAGCAGAAATTGAGAAAAAAGTGTGGTTGAGCAACAGTCCCAGACGGTGCTGCTGGAGATGCAGGTGGCTTTGGCTGGATTTGAAGAGCCGTTTAGAATGGCTGTGTCACCTTGAGGTGTGCTTGTTGGGTAACTCAGCCAGCAAGCTCCTGTGCATACACGGACGTGACAACTCTGGTTTAAAGATCCAGGCTCGGGATTGGAGACGTTTTTGAAAATTCTCAGCCAGTTTGTTTTGCTTCCATTTCCCACTTTAAGTATGGGCCAGTGTGGCAGGGGATGAAAATGCAGCTCTAAGTCTAACAAAGCCCCTTTGGTGAGTGTAAAGCACAAACGTTAAGTGATTAAGGAAGCGTGTGTCCAAGTTGAATGATGGTACTGTCGTTTCTCTGCGAGATAGGAAAAAACGGCACATCTGAGTGGTATCTTAGGGTTTGTGAAATACGGTAATGGACAATCACCTCGGGGTGCTGGTTGGCCAGCCTGCCTGATTGACAGGATTGATTGGCACCTCACCAGCAATCTAGGCTTATTCATTGTGGCATCAAAACAATGGTCCAACTTGCTTTTATTAACACCTACTGGGTGTTAGGCAGACCAGGCGTGGGGCACACAGAACAATTCACAAGCTTTTCTGGAGACTCTGGGGGCTCAGAGTCTCCAGAAGGCTCCACGACAGGCCTTTAAAGCTCAGGTATGAATCATGTGAGTGAAGACCGAGAGGGAGAGAGAATTTCTCACTCAGGAATGAAACACCCTGAGAGGAGGTGTGATTTTGTCTGCAAATAAATAAAACCTCTATCCCTCTCACTGGAGGCCGCTGAAGAGATGGCAGAAAGCTCTGGATTCCGTTTCTGTGAAATTCTAGCGGAAGCAAACTGTTGTCAGAGAGCAGGTTGGTAGTGGCCTGGAGCGGGGGCGAGGGGGAGGGGGAGGAGGGAGGGGCACAGGAGGAAATGTTAAGGGAGAGGGAACTGCTTGCTATTTCTATCGGTGAATGTGAGCCAGCACTGAAATTTATCCAGCCAGACCCTTAAAATCAATGGACTGTACTGTATATAAATTCGACCTTATAAGCTAAAAAAGGAGTGAGTGGTGTGATGTGACATAGAGTGCTCGGGGCTATTTTAGATGAGCGGAGGGACAGGAAGGTCTCTCTGAGGAGGTGCCATTTGGTGTCAGCTCCAAGAACTGGGGACACGCTCTGGCTGAGTTGGTATCCTCCTCTGCCCTGGGGCCCAGGGTGGATTCGGGACTCAGAACATCCCTGTGCTGCCCTTCTCTCTGGGCTCCTCTTCCTTAAATAAGATGCTTCATTTCCTGAATCTCCCCCACCAGTCACTTGCTCACTCCCCCTGCCCAGGGCACCTTCCAGTGCTGCTCTCCCTGGTAAATATTTTAGTGCCCGTGGAGACCAGTGGTTTATCGCGGATGGGAAATCCAATATAAACCACCACGGCTTTGCCCTCAGCCCAGAAATCAGTACTCACAAATTAGGGTTATTATCTCATCAGGAGGCCTTGGTGGGTGGCCAGCAGGGGCCAGGATGCCACATGTGGGTCCCTCTTTCTCTTCTCCCTGCAGGGGTGGAGTCAGCCAGGGGCAGGTGCCCAGACAGGGAATAGGCCACAGAGACCCTCTCCTGCCACGTCAGCAGAAAGTGGCCCACAGCGGAAGTCCCACTGTCGACCTCCTATCACAAGCCCCACAACCTTACTTGAGATGTGAGAGCTGGTAGATTCTGGGAGCGAGGGTGTTTGTCTTCCCAGAGCTGGGCTGGTGCTCTTTTACCACTTGGTTCGTTCAATAGATTTATTGAGCATCGACTGGGTACAAACACAAATGGTGGGCAAAACCCATTAACATCCGAAGACCCTTTGTCCTGGTAACTCCTTCTCTTGCTTCATGCAAAGAAATGAGCATGCACTTCAGCCAGAAAGATGCTTCTTAGAGGTTTGTGTGTAGCAGGCAAAAATGGCCTCAATATTTGCAGATGTGTGATAGATACGTTGAATGACCCATGGTAACCCATACAGTGGAAGACTATGTAGTAGTGGGCATGTGAGTCGGCAGCTGTTATCGAAAGATGGGAAAGGTGTATAATAGAGAAAAAGAAAAGGAAGGATGTAGAACTGTGTGCATTATGGCTCTACTTTGATAAATTTTATACTTTGAAAATATATAATCTCTGGTAAATGTGCTTTCAAACATCCACTCATTTGTCATTCTTATTTATGTAGTCTCTTCATTATACAGTCACTCATTATGATTCATATATATAAGCACATTATATACTCCCATATATAATATGTAATGAATATATTATATACTAGAGGCCCGGTGCATGAAATTCATGCACTGAGTGGGGGGTCCCTCAACCCAGCCTGCATGCTCTCGCAGTCCAGGACCCATTGGGGAATGTCCGCCTGCCAGCTCAGGCCCTCTCCCCACAGTCAGACATCTCTCTCGCAGTCCAGGATCCCTAGCTCCTTACCACCCACCTGCTTGCTATTGCTTACTGCTTGACTCGCTGCTCCTTAGCACTGCCATAGAGGTGAGAGAGGCTCCCTCCACCACTGCTGCACTCACCACCTGTGAGCCCAGCTTCTGGCTGAGTGACGCTTCCTCTGTGGGAGCACACTGACCACCAGGGGACAGCTCCTGCATTGAGCATCTGGCTCCTAGTGGTCAGTGTGTATCATAGCAACTGGTCGTTCTGGTCATTCTGCCATAACAGTTTCTTAGGCTTTTATTATATAGACTAGGGGCCCAGTGCACAAAAATTTGTGCACTAAGGGGGGGTCCCTCAGCCCAGCCTGTGCCCTCTTGCAGTCTGGGACCCCTTGGGGGATGTCCACCTGATGGCATGCCTGGCCAGCCTGGGTGAGGGGCTAATGGCTGTTTGCAGGCTGGACAAGTGCCCCAGTGGGGATCCTCACCCCATGGGGGTGTGGCCAGCCTGGGTGAGGGGCTGAGGACCATTTTCAGGCTGTCCACAGCTCCCATTGACCCAATGTCCCAGCAAGGCTGGCTGGAATCAGGTTTCTGGGATTTATTTATCTTCTATAATTGAAACATTATTGCCTTGAGCGGAGGCCTAGGCAGGCAAGGAATCCTCCTGTTTGCTTCAGCTCTGTGGCTTCTATAATTGAAACATTGTTGCCTTGAGCAGAGGCCCAGCTTGCCTAGGCAGGCACTGGTGCAACAGAAGTCTTCTGTTTGCTCTAGCTCCATGGCTGCTGTCCGCCATCTTGGCTGGGTTAATTTGCATGCAGCCGCTCTGATTGGCTGGTGGGCGTGGCTTGGCTGGTGGGCATGGCTTAGGTATAAGGGGGTGATGGTCAATTTGCATATTACTCTTTTATTAGATTAGATAATTTGTACAGTCACCGTGTGTGTGTGTGTGTGTGTGTGTGTGTGTGTGTGTGTGTGAGTCAACATGTATTTGCTGGGTATGAAGTGTGCAGTGGCTGATACCAACCCCATTCTTACTCTTGTGGTGCTTACATTTTAGGGCATCTATTTAAAAGACCAAAACAAAGCAAAAAAAATGCACAGTGCATGAACAGCATGATCACTGGCCATCGCTGCTGTTATCTCGGGTGGTAGGTCCATGCTTCGTTGTCCATAAAAATTACATAATATTGTCCATATAGGTGTACTATATATAATTATAGATATAATTATATTCATTTTGGATATGTTATATATTACATACAACCAAATATGTATTTAGGTTGTGTCTCTGACTTTTAGCATTTAGATACCTACACCTGTATCTGTGTTGGTTCTCTATGATTTGTTACTTTCACATGCCATGAGGAAATATTACTGATGAATTAAAAGTTGAAAGAGAATGGCTTTCCAAACATGATGAAAACAGACACATAAATATAATGCATTCATACAAGTTACAGAATCGTGCTCATGTCCAAGAAAACACAGAGATCCACATGCAGACACACCCACATGCACACAGAGCCTCGCACCACGGCACAGACAGACCTTCAGCTGTCCACCGGGACAGCCAGACAAACCCGCACGCCCACCTGTGTGTGGACACAGATGCTCAGGGCCCCGAAGGCCGTGGCCCCGTGCTCCTCCATCACAGCGGGGCTCCCTCCTGCTACCACCTGCCACTTGTCTCTTTGTGGAAAGAGGCTGGGGATGTGGTAGGAATTTGGTGTCAGTTTCACAGGCACCCAGCTCTGGGTCTGCAGCCCCACTGGAGCCCCGCAGCAGCCTGCCTTTTGCGGAGAGGCTGCGGGGGTGCCTGGGAAAGGGCACCCTGGCCCCAGTCGGCACTTGTCTGGGACTCTGAGCCCCGGGAAAGCCGCTCTGAATCTCTCCTGCCCTTGGAGCAGGCGCAGAGGCCCAGAGGAACACACTTGCTGAGATTTCCACAGCCTCCTATTTGCCCAAACCAGCCTGTTCCCACAAATCCCAAAATAGAGTCCCTGGCAGAGACGTGAACTCTGAAATGCAGAGACAGCTGCAAAGAAAAATAGTGGAAAGGGACCGGCAAGAGAGCTGTCTGCTTTCGCCTCGAGTCTCAGCAAGTTCCCTTGAGCAGGCAAGGGCATTCAGAGGTCACGGCTCTCAGTACCACCCCGTCTCCAAATAGACTTAAAATTATGCCTCTTTGAGAGGTACGATAAACTTGCTCAGGAAGCTCTGGGGAGAGGCAGGGTAGCTTTTCCTTGGGGGGAAAGTTATTTGCAATTTCTCTATCCCCCCACCCCCGGGGAGTTCTTTTCTGAGTCTAACTGAAAGCCTCGAGTTGCGTCTGTCTCTCATCACTCTCCCGTGTCCTTTTGGCTTCCTCCTCTTCTGAGTTATGTTCATCCTTACGTTCTAGGCAATTAAGTCAAAATGGCCTTTTAATCTACATTTGCTCAATAGCTACTGTGGTCAAGGCACTGTTGCGGGACCCAGGGTAGCTAGATATGGGCCCGTCTTCAAGGAGATGACAGCTACAAAAATACCAGGTTAGCAGATAACAAGACAAAGGAAGGCAAACAGAAACAGAATATCTTTTGTTTGTTTGTTTGTTTGGTGCTTATAGGTGCCAGGTGCTGATCCGAGTAATTTGCAAACATTTTATCCATCTCAGCATAGCGACTCCATTACCATAGTAACTGTTACCATCTTGCTTTTATAGGTTAGGAAACTGAGGTCCAAAAAGTGAAAGAAACTTGCCCAAAGTCAGATGGCAAGAAAGGAGGTAAGCCAGGCTTACACTCCTAGGAAAGGTGCTGAGTCACTCTCTGGTCCCTGTGGCTGGCAGACATGGCCAGCTCCCTGAGCTTCAGTTTCCTCATCTTTCAAGTGGGAATCATGCCCCAATTCAGGAGGGGATCAAATGATATATTTATGGGTTTCGGAGGGTTTCCTGGCACACGGGAAGTGTTTGTAATAACCAACGTGATCGATTGTATGCAGAAGTTTGTTATCACTGTGTGACACACCATCCTGAAATATAACCATTTATTGTTGCTCACAAGTCCTAGCGTCGGCTGGGTGTTTCTGCTGCTCCTATCCGGGGATGCTGTGTGGTTCATGTGGTTCTCCTGCTCTTGATTGGGGCTCCGCCACGTGTCTTGTAATGGGCCAGTGGTGGGCTGGTCTTCAACGGCCGTGGCTCTAATAGCCAGCTCACCTCCTCAGACAGAGACCTGTCTTGTCCCCAACAGCTTAGCCCAGGCCTGTTCTTGTGGGAACCACAGGGGTACTCACTCCTGTCATTTGTTCCTGTCCTATTGGCCAGAGCACCTCACATGGCTGAGTCCAGAGTCAGAGAAGAGAACAGAGAGACAGGTGGCCATTGGTGCCACCCTTTTGCAATAATGAGCACTTAAGGGCACTTCTTATGCAGTAGGCACCTGCCACTGCTTGGTAGGTGGGGTCATGCCATGATCGTTATCAATAGGGAGCTGGGAGGTGCTACAGAACCTCGGAGGGGACAGGACCGAAGGTGGCTTCTTGCAAGAAAAATCATTTCTTCGGGGCCTTGAAGGCCAGGTGAGATTTAGGATGGAGGTTGGCAACAGTTACCGAAAGGGAGGCACCAAGGTAGGAACCGAAGGGTGGGAAAATTCCACGAGACGCCTGAGTGCTGGCAGTGGGAGAGGCGGCCCTGGGGAGCAGAGGGCCTCAGAAGGAGGAGCACTGACACCAAGATTAGCTGTGTGACTGCGGGCAAGTGGCAGAATCTCTCTGTGCCTTAGTCTTTTCATCTGTAAAATGGAGATAATAATCACACCTACCTCTTGGGTTGTTGTGAAGATTTTGTCATTTAATACTCGTGAAGTGCTTAGAATAGCACCTGCCACACAATCAGTGTTTAATAAACATCCACGATGGATGGGGCGAGTAACTTGTCCAAAGCCACCTCACTGGTCACCGGCAGAGCCACACTTTTTCAAAGCTTAACCCAAGCAGCTGAGATGGAAGGAGACACCCTTTCTGAGCCCTCTTCTCCTGTCCCCAGTTGCCCCCAGCACAAGTGCCCCTGTGTGCCACCTCCCTCCTGGGTCAGGGCTCCCAGCCAGCTGGGGCATGTGCTTCCTGAGTCCCCTTCCTTGAAAAGGGACAGACCTCTGTGTGGAGGGGACCGAGGCCTGCAGCAGCATGGCCACCAGCCTTGGCGGGCTGCTTTGCGCGGTGTCACGGTGACAGAGACCAGTTCAGGCCTGGGGAGCCTGGACACTGTCCGCTGCAGGCTTTCCCAGAGCACCCCCGGGGCAGTCCTCCAGCGGCAAGGCAGAGGTGACAAGCAATACGCGAATGGGTGGGCCACCAGCCAGGCAGCCAGGAGTAGTAATAACGGGTCATGTTGTTGACTGCACTTAGGCACTGGACTCCTTACAAAGGGAACCTTGTGCAGCCCTCACTTAGTGAGGGCTTTCTCATGGGTTCCTTTTTGTTTGTTTAAAATATTTTTAATATTAATATTAAAATATTTTTACTATTTTGCAATCAAACATATGGTACGTTTTTAAAAATATTTTTTATTGATTTTTAGAGAGAAAGGAAGAGAGAAAGAGAAACATCTAAGAGAGAGAAACATCATCCAGTCTGCAACCCGAACCAGTGACCTCATGGTTCCTCAGTCGATGCTTAATCATTGAGCCACAATGGCCAGTAGATAAGGAAACCAAACAAGGCTCAGAGAGGTTAAGGTATTTGAGCTAAGTCACACAGCTTTAAGTGGCAGAGCCAAGATTCAAAGCCAGTTCTGAGTGGTTCCAAAGTCTATTTGTTACTCCATGCTACAAAGCCTTTCCTGGTTGGTGGCCCTTTTTCTTCTTGTTTCAATCCCAAGGGCCAGCTGAGCGACGAGCAGTTACTCAGCTCAGCCATTGAAAGAACACAGGCAACCTGAACCCTTAATGCAAATCCATGCAAATCACATGCAGAATTGCCTCTTCAGAGAACCGTAGACTGGTATCCCCAAGTTTTAGATATTTAAACATCACTTGATTCATAAAACCTGCATGATTACTTACTAATATTTATTTCCTTTAAACTCGATTTATTTTTTTGAACTTAATTTCACCCAAAAAAGGGGGGAAATTGAAGTCAGTACCATAAATAGAAAAACATTACCACTTTCCATACATAGAAATGAAACCTAGAAATAAATGCAGTAAAAACCCTTCCATTGTCCTAAATCTTAGCTGGAGTAGTGTGACCTTCCCAAAGCTTGGAGAGGGGGTCTCTCTCTCTCTCTCTCTCTCTCTCTCTCTCTCTCTCTCTCTCATTTTTATTTAATAAGGAATAAAGTAACCATTTAATCAGCTGTTCATATACAGGCCTGCGGGTCGGAAGTCTGTGGAGCAGGCTGGATCCCTTTCTGGGGACTGTGGGAAGAATGTCCTTGGTCGTTCAGTGCTGGCAAACCAGTTCCATGCGGTTGTAGTCGACATTTCCTGGCCACTTGTCCACTGGGGACCACTCCAGTCCGTGTGCATGTCCTACTTCTGAGGGCCAGCCACAGGCCACCAGACCCGGTCATGCTGCCATCTTTCTGGGCCTCTGCAGCCAAGTCAGGAGCTCAGATACCGAGGACTCATGTGATGAGATAGGTCCTGTCTGGGTAATCCAGACGCCTCCCATCTCAAGGCTGTGTCCTTCGTCACACCTGCGCAGTCTCTTTCACCAGGTAAAGTAACATAAGCACAGGTGTGGGCATCCTTGGGGGCTATTGCTCTGCCTACCACAGGACACCAGCACCAAACAGACTTCTTCCTGGTTGAATCAGAGAGGGAAGGAATGGGGGAGGGGAGGGGAGAGAGAGGTCGCCATTCACCGAGTCACTCTATGTAACGTCCAGTTCCGTCTCTGGACACCTTAAGAGGATCCCCTGGACAGCGCCTTGCTGTCCTAAGTGGAAGTCCCGGGCGGAGTCCGCTTTTCCCTCACCCAGCCGCCTGGCCACACGCGCTTCCATCTGGACCAGGAAGGAAGCAATGAAATGTCTCAGGCTCCCCAAGAAGCTTTCACTCGAGGCCAAGTCTTCCTTTCAGGCCTCCTAAAGCCCCCCAAAGCTCTCCTGGCTCAGAGTTGGCTCCTTCTGGCTTCACTTCCTGCTGGATGCCAAAGGCATCCCTCCTGGTACCCTGCAGCCCCTGTGTGCCGTTTCCTAGGCCACGTGATGGCAGTAACCCAGCCTGGGGCCTGGGGAGACCAGCGCTGTGTGTGTGTGTGTATGTGTATGTGT
>PVJC01044399.1:0-14132 GCA_004026665.1 Murina feae
TGTTACCACTAATGGAATGAGAATAATGATATGTTATGTGCATATGTGCTCACATGATGCACACCAACTACATTGCTACAAGTTTTCTTAACTTAATAAAAATATTGCTTTCCTGTGATACTTTGCTCCACCATTTTAGTAATGCAGCAAAACCCAGTGATTTTATTGTGAATGGTAAAACTTTTAACTAAATTTTATTAAAATGTCTACCACAATAATATTTCACATTTGACAGAAGGAATATCCAAAGCCTTGCCTTTGATTTCATAAATTGGTGGGGAAAACAAATTGTTTCATTATTGAAATTAACTGGTTTTCTGTTTGAAGGATCTGATATAAACCTGCCATCATTTAACTATTGGAGATAGTCTTCTGCTAATGCAGCCAACACGGTCATAGCTACTGCTTAAGTTTTCATACATGCACAATAAAGTCTGGAATAAAAATTGCATAAAAGCTATTTTAAACATTCATTTTATCTAAATGATGAATGATGTTTCACAGAGGGATATATAAACATACCATCCGCAGCTGCATATTAAATCACAGTCTTCGCAAACATTTTTCTTAATATAATTATGAATGTTTGAAATAAATCTGATGCTTCCTCAGCAGCTTTGTCTTCTGTATCCTATGTAGTCATTGATATCATGGTGCCTCTAGTAGGGAGTAACTGTCAACAAATATTTTGCTTATGCTAAATGCTCTTGATCAACTTTTTTGAAAATCAGAAATTGTACTTACTTTTTTAAGTATGCTCTTTTAGTTTTTTGTTTCATTGCACCCAAAGGAATTAATTCCAAAATTAAATGTATTGCCAAACAATGACACATATCTTTGTATATTTTTCCATATAATAACTATCACTATCACTATAGCAATAATGTTTAGAACACTCTCAATATTCTCAGCCTTACCCTCCTGCACATTTAAACTAGTAACTGTTCATTTTACCCACTGATTCCTCCAAATGGTGACCTGATGACTTCATGCATCTACTGCACAGCACAATTTGAAACTAAAGAAATAATATCATACAATAGCATCAAAACAGAAAACACCTACGGGTAAATTAAATAGATAATGTCCAAAGGTGATACAACAAAATCTACAAAGTATTGCTGGGAAAACTTTTAAAATACTTAAATAAAGACAAAAGATTATGATCATGGTTTATAAAACTCACTATTGGTAAGATATCAATTCTTCAAAATTAGCCTATAGATTCACTGCAATCCCAATCAAAATATTGACAAATTCTGTGTAGAAATTGAGAAGCTGATTCTAAAATTAATATGCAAAGACGCAGGGTATTTAAAACCCCAAATAATTTTGAAAATGAAGAAAAGAGTTGGAGAAGTTACAACAATGGATTTTAAGACATCTTAGAAAGAACAATAATCAAGACAGTGTAGTCCTGGACAGATACGTAAATCAAGAAACAACAGAGGGGGTAGGAAATACACATGTGTCTTTACATATGTGTAAATTTAGTCCTCTGACATTCTGAAAAAGGCAAGTGCACCCTGGGCCTGCCCAGTGGGAGTCACGAGGCTCCAATCCCAACAGTGTCCAAACTGATTACCCAGGAGTAGGCAGGCATGTTGTTGGTCGCACACAAGAAGATGCTGGACAAGAACAACAGCCACATCAAGCTGGTGCTGAAGGGCCTGGTGAGCCAGGGCACCCTAGTGCAGAATAAGGGCACCAGCACCAGGGCTGCTTCAAGCTCAGCAAGGAGGCTACTCATGAGCTCACCAGGTCAAGGTCAAGAAGTCCACCTCTGCCAAGACCAAAAAGCTGGTCTTGTCCAAGGAGTCCAAGTATCCAAAGAGAACAAAGACTAATAAGAGAGCCCAGAAGGTAAGGGCAACAGCAGTTCTGAATTCTGCTCAAGGGGACATGAAGGCTGCAGGAGCCAAGGCAATCCCAGCAGAAGAACCCTGGCAAGATCAGGACAGAAAAGCCCATAGCCTGGAGGTCCAAGTTGATCCAGCAGAAGACTAATCCCAGGAAGGCAGCACCTAAGATGGAAGAGTCCAATCTTCAAAAAAATCCAAAGGCTTTTTTAAAGAACCACCCAAGTAATATTAAAATAGCATAATACTGTTCTTAGAAGTTGAAGACCCTACAGGGCAACCTCATTATCTGCTAACAGTCAACTTGTGATGAAGTAAAAGAAAGGATTTTGTCACATGTGCACAGATCTACAGAGATTCAGATTCTTAAAACTATTATAGTATTGCCCAATCCCAACATGCTAGGTTGTACTCTCTAGTTAGAATACCGCTATATGTACCTTGTGTAAACTTATACTTTATTAGAAATATCAGTTTTATGTAAAGGAAGGAGTAGAGATCAATCAGCTCAGTGCCCCAAAATACTTCTATTTTCTGTCTTGTTGTTGTTTTTTTATTTTTATTTTTGTTGCTGTTGTTGTTTTTGCAAATGCCACATTCAGTTTCACGTTTTTATATGGTACCATCCTAACAGGGTAGTTTCTTAGCTTTGTAGGAGTTATAAATAGAATCAAGATGTCAGAATATGGATTATAGGAAAAAATTTTACCTGTTTATTTCAAACTTTAACTGAAGTTTTTTTACACTCTGAGTGTGACTAGCCAGTAAAAATCACAAATATTCGAGGTTTGCAGTTGTTGCAAGAATATTGAAATGCTATGTATTCTCATTATTTACAAAATGCAACAGTTGCCTTATGTCATTTATGTTAAGCACATATATTATCACATTTAAAATTTCTGGTTTGATGATTAATATGATTGCTCTAATTGTAATTCTATGTGCTTTATGTATGAAGAGAGAGTATGGATGGTGTTCCACAGGCAGAAAAATGCTAAACCTAAAGCCTTATTGGAAATGTTGGAGGCTACACTGTTATTAGGGTCTGAATCAAACATTTGAAAACAAAAACTGCTTGTATTAGAAAATGCTCAGGGTCCAAATTAATGCACGTTTCTCATTTTAAACAAAATTAGTTTATTTTGGTTTTCACTTACTTTGTTGTTTAGCATTCTTATTTAAAAATTATCGTAACTATTCAATTCATACTGTTGTTAATCCTATTTTGGGTGTTGGGATGTGAGTGCAAAACAACGTAATGCATTCTTTCAATTTGACCATCTACAGGTGACTCACAAGGACCCAGTCTTTCAGAACTCTTTTGTATAATTGGGCCTCTGAGGAAAAAATTAATTGTAACCTATCTGGAAATAATGGCTTTGATTTATACAAAATCAGCCCCAGTCCTTGCCTCGCTTGGATTTGGTGTCCAGTTTTCCTTGAGGCTGGAGCTTTTCTGCACTAGAAATAGGCTTTGCTTGCCTAACAAGTGGTGGACTGACCTCAGGACCTCAGACCTTCAAATCATAGAGGAAAAGGATGAGCTAGCTGGCCTTGTCCAGCCAGCAGCCACCAGTCTCCCAGTGTTGTCCAATTCACCTAAAATCAGTTCCAGGGGGCTATGCACCCCGATCCTCTAGCCTTTCAGTGTCTGGCACACACCAAGTTAAAAACAAAGTTAACCAACCAACGTCTTTCCTCCATTTCAGGGAACAGCAATTAACCCCTGCCTTTAGCCGTGGGAAATGGCCCTGTAATTCCACCCTTCACAATTTAACATGCTTTTCCGCACAGCACCCTGTATGGCCCCCTGGAATCTTGTCCCCAAGGGAGTTCATTTACATACCCTGTGTGTGGCAGGCCATAGGAGTTGACTTTTGTGCCACCTGAGCCGCCCAATATCCGCTAAATCCGAAGGACCTTACTTGGAATTTTGCTCCTGCTCACTTTACACTCCTTTTAAAAAGACCTACTTCTTTGTTTTTTTTAAAAAAAAAAAAAAGGTGATCACATTCAATGCTACATTGGATGAAACAAGACATTATAAGTGCACACATGATTTGATGCACATTTTCCAGATTAGTACACATCAACACGCACTCTTCAAATATTCATGTCTCCTGGTCCAAGAACTTATTACCAGGAATGCCTTCTAAAGAAATAATCTTGTCCTACAGAAATCTGGCGAAAGACTTATGTATATAGATGTCTGTATTCCTCAAGCTATGGTGACACATTACAAGCCATCTGGAAAGTAAAAATGACTTAATTAGACAGTAATACAGGAAAAGTATGTTTAGTATACTACATCCACATCAACATTAAGGAAGAAACACCAAATGTTAACAGTGAATTATTTCCATATGATAGGGCTGTAGTTATTTTATTTCCCAAACTGCTTAACATGTGTCCATATTACCTTAACAAGCAGGGAAGAAAGCTCTCATATTTTACCTTGAAAAAAATGATTTCAAATGTTTAAGAAAAAAATACAGAAAATAAGAAAATACAGTCAATACAATTCCTACAGCATCTTTTCTACACGCATGATGGTTTGTTCCATAAGTTTAGAATAAAACTGTGTGTGCACCGCTGGTTATCTAGTTGCTGTCGCTATTGTGAAATCAGTCTAACATCTCTCTAAATACCACGTGAAGAACGGCTTAGATGATGTGCTGAGGCATATTCCTCTATATTCTGCAATCAGCACTATGTCAACATGGGGAGAGAGATTTAATTTGTGTACGGAAAGATGGATTATACAGTCAACTTCTTTAACTTTTATTTCCTACTGTGCATCAACAAAAGCCACACTTTCCTGCCTCCTGGGATAAGTAATAGAAAATGCCACGGAGGGAAACTGCTGAGTTATCTTCACCGTTGTTCTTTTATTTGATATTATGTCCATGTTATTTTATTTAATGAAAGATACAAGGCCTCAGAAAACACAGTAGGGTGTCTGAGCATATAAAGATATAGGAGAAATCAATTACAATACAATAGAAAGTATTACATTTTCTTATATACATTTTGTTTCAAGTATTAGGAAAACCACATGGTATTAGACCTCAAAATATATTTACCTTAATATAAACTCCACTATAACAAAAGAACAAAACATGTATCTCTGTTCTAAGATCATTATTAGATTTGCATTTGAGATCTCTCTCCCACATATCTGCTTTTGGCATTATTCAGTGTTAAAGCTGGGAACCATAATTAAATAGAAGCCATCAAATACTTTTACCATACAGTTCTCTCCTACTGGGTAAGTGCACAAAATAACATATTCATTTAGGAAATTGTGTTTTGTGTCTGACATGGCCTCTCTCAATTGCCCTGTCATTCCCCCAAAATCTTCTATAATAATAAAAGTGTGATATGCAAATTGACCAAACGGCTGAACAGCAGAACGACTGTCCAGACAAAGCCGGGGCCACGAGGGCCGAGGCAGCCTCACCTGCAAAGGCCTACTCTTGCACGAATTCCATGCATTGGGCCTCTAGTATAAATATAAATGTTGAATAACTCTAACAAGAGTTTGAAAACATAACCTATAATAGTATTATTAAACAGCTAACATTTGTTACCTAACTATATGTGCTAATTAAGTGTTTGTCTCAGTTATTCCTTCAAACACCGCCTGAGGGATGTACTTATGCCATCCTCATTGGTGGATGGGGAAACTGAAGGACAGAGAAATTAAGAAAGCCATGCGATGACTCAGCTAATAAGTGGTAAACCCAGGGTTTTAATGAAGGGCTCTCGTACCCTTGGACCTGAGCTTTTAAGCACTCTATTATATTGAATTTTGAGTATAAGCTGCTTGTTGCTGCATTTTTTTTTCCTAAAAATATATGCTTAATGGCCCTATGAGTACCCACAAAAACACTGTATCCATAGAAAAGTATGACTACTGTGACACAGAATCTGATCATGATCGGTAAAGTTGCTTCTGTGAGACAATCTATTCTAACATTTTTTATTCTCAGCATAACAAGAATAGATTTTTTATTTATGTAATTGGACAATAGACTCTTTTCCCTCTCCCCTGTTCCCCATCAAACCTGAATACAGCTGATTATGTGGGGTTTTGTGATAAGAGTAAAATAAGAATCATTCTCACCATTGAGAGGACAGAGATAGACAATTGTAGAAAGACTAAAATAACTGGAGTAGTAAATGTGGATTAGTAAATGAGAATCAAAATTTGTTTTCAAGAAATTATATTTCTATCACACATTGTGTACCTATAGTGTGTAAACCCTTGCTAGATATTTTATTTTTTAACTTTAAATTATAGTTGACATATATTAGTTTTATGTGTAAAGCATAGTGATCAGACCACCTTACAAAGCAATCATATTTCATAGATAGCACCTCTAATTCACACAGCATCCCTGTGAGGTAGATATAAAAATTCTTACTTTATAATTTAGGGTCAGTTGAAACTAAAAGTGGTTCCCACAGCCAGCAGGGAAGCAGGTGAACCAGCCTCAGAATTCCTGGAATTTCTAGATCCAAAGGCTCTACCATGTGTGGTCATTGGTGATGAAAGATTTCTGAAAGTCAAGATTGTTCCACAGTCATATTCCACTTGGGACACCAAGTGTCTTAAGGAGTTTTGAACTTAAGTTCCTATGCTCACCAATTTGTTCAAGTTCTCCTGTGCTCCATCTCTTCGACTCAGCTTCCACCAGTTACATTAATTTCATGGCTCCTGAAGGAATTTTAGAACCCGGGTGGAAGATGATGAGGATAATGATGATATCAAGAAATCACAGAAGCACTTCACTAAATTTTTGTTGTTGTTGTTAATCCTCACTCGAGGGCATTTTTTAAAAATATAGTTTATTGATTTTTTTTACAGAGAGGAAGGGGGAGGAATAGAGAGTTAGAAACATCAATGAGAGAGAAACATTTATCAGCTGCCTCCTGCACACTCCCCCGCTGAGGATGTGCCCACAACTAAGGTACATGCCCTTGACCGGAATCGAACCTGGGACCCTTGAGTCCGCAGGCTGACGCTCTATTCACTGAGCCAAACCGGTCAGGGCTCAAAGGTATTTTTAGGGAGATTGGAAGAGAAAGGGAAAGACAGAGAGAAACATCAATGTGAGAGAAGCGCATCAATTGGTTGCCTCCTGCACGAGCCCTGACCAGGGCCAGGGGCCAGGGAGGGACCTGCAACCAAGGTATGTGCCCTTCTCCAGAACTGAACCCAGGACCCTTTAGTCTGCTGCAGGCCTATGCTCTAACTACTGAGCCAAACAGGCGAGGACTTCACTAAATTCTTCACATATATTATCCCACATTTAATCACAATAGCCATGCAATGTGTGAAATATGGTCGTTCCCATTTTACAGATAAGGAAATTTATTGATTTCCCTACAGTAGCAACTTTCAACCCTTCCCATTTCACGGCATACAAAAACTAATTATTAAAACTCTGCTGCACACACACAAAAATAGGTATAATTTTGATTTATTCACAGGCTATTGTTGGGTTGGCTATTTTTTTTTCTTTTTTTAACAATCTCAGGGAAAAGAGGTCAGTGCCCCTGAAGAAATCATGTGTTGCATGTTTCTTTTTTTAAGTCTGCACTGTTGAAAGGTATTGCATGTTTTAAAAATTCTTTTGCATACCAGTGTCTCTTGCAGCACATGGGTTGAAAATTACTAGCCTAAAGTCATGCAACACTCAAGTGGTAGAGCTGAAATTTGAATCCAAACTGTGTACTCTAACTACTAACTGTATTGCTTGTAGAGAACTGTTTCAAATGTTTCTATTAAAAACAGCTCCCAAACAATAGCTACAAGCATCAGGATAGGCTCTAAGAGCTAGCAAAGGAAGATGGTTACCTTGCTCATCAGTGAACTCTTTCCCTTACTTCTAAAAAGAACCAGCCGTATTTTCAATTCAACTCAGTTGCAAACACCTCATATTGAGAACACGTTCACCGCAGGAGGTTGGCTTCATTGTTCAGAAGATTTGAGGCTAGTCTGTCCTTGGATTTCACTCTTTAATCAATGGCCCTCGAGTCCTTCTCTCACTGTGAAGACTACAGCTTCTCATCTCTAGACAGCAGAAGAGCGAGTGTGCCAAAAGGGAGGTTTGCTGATGTATTAAAGAGAACTGCAACCTGGGCAAAGGATTAATGGTGGTTTCAAGGGAATGTGCTCTCCCATCCACTCACAAGTGTAATTTAAGGAGGATTTTTCAAGGCATGAATAGACACCATTACTCACATCAATTCCCACTCCCTTCTCCCTATATAACTCTTTACAAATTCTGGTCCACAGCTACCCTGCCCTGTTTAATAAACAGCATGCATTTCAGGACTATTCTCCAGCATCCCCAAAAGAATCCCTTAGAACGCAAATTGAGTGAAGTGGTGAAAATGATAAATATGTCTGTATGCAACAGATTTGTTCTGAGCTGCATGATCTGCCTGAGAGTAAAAAAGACTTCCCAAACCAACTATGCCAACCTCAGATTTGAAATGATCTATTTTGACCATGATCTCACTCTGTTTTTATCTCATGAATATTTTTTTCTGTGAAATGTGTGTTTTTTAACCTACAATATTTTATGATATTGAGGTCAAGTCTTTGCTTGGAAAGTAAAGATATAAGTGAATTCAAGGACAGGAGTTTATGCAGGACAAATATTTAGAAACTAGGGTACATTTGTGATTTCTGATGTTTTTCTAACCCTTACCTATATAACCATTGTGGTAGACATAATAACCCTAAAGATGTCCAAATCCTAAACCCTAGAACCTAGGAATATGTTGTGTTACATGTCAAGGGTTTTAAGGTTGCCAGTCAGGTGATCTTAAGACAGAGTCATTAACCTGGATTACCTGAAATAGTTCAATGTAATCCCGAGGGACCTAATAAATGACAGTCTAGAAGTTATGCATCAGAGGGATATGATATGAGAAAGAAGGGCCATGAGCCCAGGAAGGTGGGCAGACTACAGAAACTGGAAAAGGCAAGAAAAAACAGATTATTGCAGAGTCTCCAGAAAACATGTAGCCCTGCCAACAACTTAATTTTACCAAGAGAGATCCTTTTTAAGATGTCTTCCAAATACTAAGACAATACTTTTATGATTTTTTTAACCCATCAAGTTTGTGGGAATCTGTTATAGCAACAAAGGGAAACTTAACACAAACTTTGGTACCTGGAAGGGGGGTAATGCTATAACAAACATCTAAAAGTGTGCAGGTATTTTGTAATTGGGAAATGGAAAGAAAATGAAAAAAATGGGGGGATCATGATAGAAAAAGCCTAGACAGCCTCAAACAGTGTTAGTAGAAACATGGATAATGATGACTCTGCTAGTGAGGAACCAGAGGAAATGAAGAGAAGTTAGAGAAAATATTGTCTCAGAGGAAACATAACTTGCCATGAACAGACTACTGTCAACAAAGCTATATTATATTGTTATATGCTGTCATGTATAGGAGAAAACTTTGATATATATACAAACTCATTAACCCTTTCTAAGAATTATTGAGAGGCCAATAGGAATATGGTGAAAACTTAGAAAATAGAAGTTCACAGGGTAAGAAATCAAAGGTATAATTTTTTTAAAGTAGATATGTTGCATTATAGAACTCCAGTTCTTTTTTTTAAACATATTTTGTACTGATTTCAGAGAGAAAAAGAGAGGGATAGACAGAAACATCAATGATGAGAGAGGATCATTTATCCACTGCCTCCTGCACATCCCACATTGGCGATCGAGCCTGCAACCCTGGCATGTGCCCTGACTGGGAATCAAACCATGATCTGCTGGTTCATAGGTTGATGGTCAACCACTGAACCACACCAGCTGAGCTCCAGTTGCCCTCAAAGAGAAGGCCACACCCAAACTCTGTTTCCTGAGGGGTTTGTGTGTGCAGGTTGGAATCAATACTTGGAAGATCAGAACTACTCTGTAGAGCTATGGGCTGAAAATATGTTGGGGGTGTGGAGACCTCAGAATATGGGCCAGGTGGTGGGGCAATGCATGGGAATTGGGGGGGGGGGGGGAGAGGGGAGGATTTGAAGGCATTGAGCCAGAACAGGCCAAAGAGACTTTAACCAATAAATATACTAAAAATCTGAAAACATACCTAAATAGCCAATATAACTATGGAAAGGTGCTGGACCTTATTAGTGATCAGAAAAATACAAATTAAAATCAGAACTAGATACCATTGCACCAGTTAAAAACAAATTGATAGTATGAGGGTTAACAAGAATGGGAAACCATGGGAATTCTCACAAGTGACCTTTAAGAAGGAAATCCCACAACTCTGACTTAGCAATTTCACTCCAAAGTCTATGTCTAAGGACAGCATCAGATGTCATAGCTCCAACCTGGACATAGCCTGAATGTCCATCAATAATGGACTAGATACCTCATTTATGTCCATAGAATGCAGTATTATACAGCAACAAAAACAAGTGAAATGCAACTACACACAACAACTTGGATATTGAATGTATGCTCACAAACATATTACTGAGCTAAAGAATCCTGATCAAAAAAATAGTATATGGTGTGTGACTATCCATATCAAGTTGGACAACAGCAGGGAGAAAGCTATTCTATAGAGTTTAGGAATGCATACTTAGGTGTAAACTGAAAAGGAAAAGCAGGAATTAATTCCCACAGAAGTCAAGATGCTAGTAACGTTTGAGAGACATGGCAGGAAACAGGAAGGGGGGTAGACTCATGGAATCTTGGTGATGATCAATTCCCTTGACCTAGGAACTGGTCACACAGGTACTCATCTTTGTTTTGTGTACTTTGCTGAATTTGGGTTATATTTCATAGCAACAATAATGGCAAAGAAAACGTTTAAAGCTAAAATTAATAGATTACAGTGCTAAGGTTCTCAAAACCACTACAAATAATTGTTTACCTCTCAGCTACTATTTCCCAAACAATATGGTTTCTGAGCTCAAGTCATGATTTTACCCCATGGATGTAAACCATTACCAATGTGCATTACAATGCACTTGAAATTACTTTCCATAACGTGCCTGTATGTCTCTCTGTCTCTTTTTAAAATATTTAATTCAGAAAACATTCCAGACTTAGAAACAGCAGCACAGACGGACAGCATTCTAACGCATGCCACTGTGTCTTTAGACTCTGTGAGGCTGGACCTGGCCACTCTAGTTATGGACCCCCCCCCACCACCACCACCACCTAAATTACGGAGGGAGAAAATATGTTTTTACGCCATCCCTCCTCCACATAGAGTGTGCATGAATGAATGAATGATTATAGACTAATGGAATCATACTTATTTGTCCTAAAAGTTACTTTAACTAATTCTTCCACATTTCTCCAAATAAATATTATATTACCATTATAATCGCTAGTAGCAGTTTCAGATGTCCAGAGAATAAACCCAGAAACCTAACACTCTGATGAGACCTTCAGATGTGTTTTCTTGGTACAAGGGGATACAGTATCTGTATTCCATGTGTAAATAAGTTCAATTAACAACGAGTTATAATTGCACAGGGAGATGAAAATTAGTTTAACAAGTCAATTAAATCATAAACATTTCAGAAATAAGAGGATGTGTTTGTAATCCAATTACTGTGTTAATATACTAATAAATTTGCTGATTTGAATGGTATCTTAATTGTCTGGTAGGGCACCAGAAGAGAAAAACAGTATATCTTCATTGTCATAAAGGGAGCTTTGGCTGTAGTATGACTACATAAGTTTGGAAAAAATTATCCATGTTAATGAGATCAAAATGCTTCTATCTAGAATAATAAATAAGGTTACTTGGTGGTTTGGCTAATAAAAATGCATCCAAGGGACAGGCTAAATGACTGAACACTGTTGTCTGCCAGATGCTAATTACACTAAGTTCCTGATGGGAGAGAATGGGGCATTTTATACCATGACCAAAGAAACCACTTTCATATTTTAAACACTTAGGTAATCATGGGAATAAAATATTCCAGGGATAATTCTTTATTGCTACCTCAATTACCACAAATTAAGCTGATATTAATATACTTTACTGCTGCTCAGCCTTAAGTGAAATCAGTTGCACTTCATAGATAACTCAAGGGAATGAGCTGATCTTCTATTTCAGCGTAATTACCTATAATTTATGGAGCACAGAGAGACCTGTAAGCAGCCTACTCAAGGTCGCCTAAGAAGGTTGGATCGCATTGTTTTCAATCACCATCTGTGATCTGGGCTGAGGTTGCCACCTCCCCAACTGCCACAGGAGAAAGGAACCCCTCCCCAGCGCAGGAGTCACAGGGCCAAGTCCTCAGGCCGAGGGGCAGAATGATCATGCACTCTATACAAAGTGTGCATTTTGATGAGTACATGGCATTCTGATGAAAATGCTGAAATAGATAAATAATGGGTTTTAGTGCTGATTGCAACATTTTAAATCAATTGAATGCCTGCAAGGAATTTTGAGAACATACTTTGGATGAATTCCAACTTCTGCAGACTTAGCTCCTCAAGCCTTCTTCTCTAGTGCCATCAGTATCTGTAGCATCCTCTCCAGGTTTCTCCAACTTGGTCAAATCCCCAGATACTTTTAATATCACCAGGAGCCATTATTACTCCATTAATATTGCTCAAAAAATTTCATTGTGAGGATGTTCTGTTTGCTTTTATGCTGTTTTCTTGCTTAAAAAAAAAAATCAGCCTTGTCAGTGTAGCTCAGTGGTTGAGCATCAACCCATGAACCAAAAGGTCTCTGGTTTGATTCCCAGTTTGGTCACATGCATGGTTGTGGACTTGATCCCCAGTAGGCGGTGTGCAGGAGGCAGCCAATCACTGATGTCTCTCTCACATCGATGTTTCTATCTCTCTCTCCCTCCCCCTTCCTCTCTAAAATTCAATAAAAACATTTTTAGAAAATCAAGTGAGAAAGCATTTGGGAAATAACATACAAGGAAAATCACCCACTCCAGTGATAAACTGGGAGTGGCTAAATGTGAGAGAAAAAGACAATCTGGGGTTTCTTGCTGAGCACTATATATAGAATTTTAATAAAACAATTGCATTTTTAAGCCAAAATCAGGAAACTGACATAGAAAATGATCTCATATTACTTAATTTAACAAAGATGTAATAAACACTTGCTTTTCTCTGTCCACTAGAACACACAAGGCCCCCAATGGTCTGGAGTTCACAATTGCAAGTTGATTGCTTAAAAGACAAGTGGTAAACAAATAAACTAGAGCAAATATAAAATATAGATTAAGTGAAAAATAAGATAAGGAAGAAAGGGAAAGTAGTGGGGAGAGAGAGAAACATTTATTTGTGGTGTTCAAAGAAGACTTAACTATTAGGTATTTGACCACAAGTAAGAGAGAGACTATTGAAGAAGTAATGTTTCAGGCAGGAGGAGAATGTGTGAGGTTAGGCCACGATGTGAAGGTGTTTGAGGAAGTGGAAGGAAGCCAGTACGGCCGAAGTTTAGAAAGCACAGGGGAGAGCTGCAGGACATGATTTCTCAGAGATTACAATGGGCCAGATGTCAAAAGGTATTATAGGCCACTAACAAAATGTGCTTTTGTTCTGAGTGATATTCCTGTATCACTGGAAGCCACTGGAAGATGGTGTAATATGACATATTTCAAAAGAATCATTTTGATCACTGGATTGCAAGTGGGTATTAGTGTGTCAATATAAGAAAGAGAACAGTTAGAAGGCTAATGCAATAACCAGGGGAGAAATTATGGCTGTTAGAGAATATATTGGTGGCTACCAGAGTCGGTGGGTGGAAGTTTGAGAAAAAATTATCGTTGTTGAATTGATTAGATAGCAGTAGAAGTAGTTAGAAATAATCAGGATTCTATATATATTAAGAGTAGATCCAAATGGTAGAGGAGGGAAAAAAAAGATAGGAGTGATAGACCAATCCAAGAAATAATCAGGATTATATATATATATATATATATAGAGAGAGAGAGAGAGAGAGAGAGAGAGAGAGAGAGAGAGAGAAGAGCCAAATGGTAGAGGAGGATAAGAAAAAAAGACAAGAGTGATAGACCAATCCAAGAAATAATCAGGATTCTGTATATATATATATATATCTAAACTAATAAAAGCGAAATATTAAAATTAACCGTTTCTCCGAGACAGGGTAAGCCACGCCCACCAGCCAATCAGAGCGGCTGTATGCAAATTAGCCCAGCCAACATGGCGGCCGCCACTCCCGGACCTGAGTAAACAGCCCTTTCCATTGCGGCAGCAGCGAAAGTGAAGCTGAGCCCCT
>PVJC01044400.1:0-14153 GCA_004026665.1 Murina feae
GCTTCCCAGTAGAACTGAATCTGGAAGGTGATTGGGCTACTTGGAGTCACCTTAGCCCTTTTGGCAACGGGCAGCAAAAGCAGTTCTACAGGTGAAAGGAAGAGCCAGATGGAAACTGAGTCAGGGTGACTCACTGCAGTCCTAGGCCTGTGGTTCAAGGCAAGTAATTCCCTTTC
The DNA here is from genome assembly GCA_004026665.1 of Murina feae. NCBI lineage: Eukaryota > Metazoa > Chordata > Mammalia > Chiroptera > Vespertilionidae > Murina > Murina feae. The sequence goes on from PVJC01044400.1 coordinate 177, forward strand.
AGGCAGTCTTTCTGGTCTGGCTTTCTGCACAAGCAGATTGTAAGACTTCCAGCAGTTTATGTGAGCAATGATCCCAAGAAAGACCCGTAGGGACGTGGGGTAGAGAGGCAGAGAAGGAAAGGAAGCCGGTTAAGGGTGCAGAGCAACGGGTGTCAGCACCCTGGAATCTGTGACCACGTGGGTTACAAGGCAAAGGGGCACTGGGGTAACAGGTGGAATTAGTTTGTCCATCAGCTGGCCTTCGAGTAGGGAGAGGATCCCAGATTCCTCAGGCGGGCCTCCTGTCATCACAAGGGTATTGAAGAGAAGAGAGGGAGTTCTAGCCAGTTCGGCTCAGTGGATAGAGAGTCAGCCCTTGGACTGAAGGGTCCCGGGTTCGATTCTAGTTGAAGGCACATACCTGGGTTGTAGGCTTCTCCCGACCCTGGGCCCCGGTCGGAACTTAAAAAGGAGGCAGCCAATCGATGTGTTCCTCTCACATCGAGATTTCTCTCTGTCTCTCCCTCTCTCTTCCACTCTCTCTCTGAAATCACTGGGAAAGTATCCTCGGGTGAGGATGAAAAAAATAAATAAATAAAAGAAGGGAGCCAGTAATTCACAGCAGCTGGGACCCGGTTCCCATCTATTCCTCACACTTGTTTGCGCAGCGTTGAAAGGAGCATGAGATGGGCCCAGCCCCTGGGAACACTCTGTCGGGAAGGAACAGAGAGGAGATCCAAAGCCGCTCCCCATCCCGAAGATGCAGATGCTGTGATCACCCAGCACCCCTCTGGTCCAGGGTCAAGCTAGAGCCTGCAGCGCTGCTTCCTAAAGTCTGCCTGGCTTTAGTGAGCCTGTCACCTGCAGGTAGGGACAGGGCTTCCAGAAACATTTAAGAAGGGAGGCAAAGAGGGAGGGAGAGAGGGAGGGAAGAAAGGGAGAGAGAGTGGGAGGCAAAGAGGGAGGGAGATGAGAGGGGAGAGAGGGAGGGAGATGGGAGGGGAGAGAGGGAGGGAGATGAGAGGGGAGAGAGGGAGGGAGTGTGGGAGGGAGAGTGAGGGGCAGAGTGGGAGGCAGAGTGGGAGTGAGAGTGGGAGGGAGAGTGGGAGTGAGAGTGGGAGGGAGATGGGAAAAAGGACAGAAAGAGGGAAGGAAATTTTTTTTCCTTCCTTTAAAACACCCTGTGGAGTGTTTCACTGGGCTGACCTTGACTGCCCATTGTTGCCTCAGGGATGGAGGAGGCCTCTTTACTAACACTGTTTCCGACAGGGGTGACCCTGGAGGTGGGGAGTAGAGTAAAGATTCTGGAAGTTGACAGGCAGCCTCAGCTCTCTCAGACAGCCCTCTGCTAGCTTTTCAAGGTCCACCCCCCCCGCCACCTGTCTCAGTGTCCTGAGGCTGCCAGAACCAAGTACCACAAACTGGGGGCTTCAAACAACAGAAATGCATTCCCTCAGGTCTGAGACAGGGGGGTCAGCAGGGCCTGCCCCTCTGAAGGCTCAGGGGTCCTTCTGGCCTCTTCAGCTTCTGGTGGTGGCTGGCTGTCCTCGGGGTCCCTCGGTGTGGACACTGCACTTCCGCTGTGGTCGCATAGCATTCTCCCGCGTGTGTGTCTCCGTCCCTCTTCTTCTAAGGACACAGTTATAGGGTTGGAGCCCTCGGTAACCCAGTGTAACCTCACATTAACAGGACCATCTGCAGACAACCTGCCTCCACACGAGGCCACCCACAGGCCCTAGGGTAGGGCTCCAGCGTATCTTTTTGGAGGACACGATTCAACCCATTTCGCCTCCTCAAACCACATTGCCTACACAGTCACCAGCCACCCGCTCAGACATAGAGATGTTCAACATTGTATCTGTGATGTCAAGTGGCCAAGGGGTAGTGAGTGAATGACAGACGGTTAACCCCAGCATGATGTCCACCTGGCCTGTGGCCCCACTGTGCGCCACCTCCCCTCCCCTCCCCTCCCGGCACATGTGGAGATCAGAATGACTGCAATGGCCTTTTCCTTTTCCCACTTCGAGGCCCTGCCTTTGGGGAAAGCTCTTCCTGTCAAAGATTAGCCGGTCTCCATCTGGCTGTGGCACCCTGGACTTGATTTCTAGCTCCCTGCCTCTGAGTGGACCTTCTGGGGGCCTGAGAGTGCACCCCCCACACCCCAGCTCTGCAGCTGGGTCTCCTGTCCGCTGCCTTCCATCTGGGGTGGCTGGAGGGAGACATGGGCAGGTAAACTATGTGCAGTCACCAACATCTGGCCTTTTTATACCTGAAAAGGCCATTTCATATCAGCCCAGTCTTTCCTGTTCCCTGGTTGGCACCACTGGCCCACTGAGTGACACTGCAGTGACAATCCAGTCTGCCTGTTGCCCAGATCAGCCAGCAAGTCTGCTAGTCCCTTCCCAGGAGGAAGCAGAGACCGTCCGTCTTTAGTTCAGCGGCTGCTAATGTGTTGATCGGATCCTTTCATTCCTGCTCGGCCGGGAAAGGAAGTGTGAGGGTGCAGAGCAGTGCGCTGTGTGCGGGGCGGAGCATCCCGCGGAGCCACAACAACTGCCAGGAATGGCTTTTCACCCACAGCGCCCGCTCATAAAAATACAGAATAGGCCTTGGGCTTGCGGAAACCTGAGCTATTATTACTTTATTTTAAACTAGAGGCCCGGTGCATGAAATTCATGCAAGAGTAGGCCTTCCTTCTGGAAGCTTCCTTCTGGCACCTGGGACCCTGGGCTTCCCTTGAAGCCCTGGCTTTGTCTAGAAGGTCATCTGGAGGGATGTCTGGTCTAATTAGCATATTACACTTTTATTATTATAGACACTAGGGATTCACCTCTGAATCAATGGATTCCCTCAAAGCTGTCCCTTTGAAAGGCTGTGACCAGAACCTCGCTGACACGGGTTTCTGGAGCCACCTTTTTATTTCTGTGGTAGTTTCACTCACCTGGACCGCTCACTGCGTTTGTCACGCTAATTGCTAGCAGAGTCTGGTTGTTTGAAAGGCGGAGCTCATCCCTCATGGGCTGTTGCCCATGTATCATGCCCCAGAGGTAGCCGAGCAGACACTGAGCCTTGCTTTAAGTCTGCACACGAGTAAGTGAGCAAACTCCTGAGATAGCTTTTAGAAAAGTCCATTTTCATGGAGAAATTTAAGCCCTAATACATTTATTTGTGTTTAAAGCACCTGGTTTAATGATCCCACGTATTTGTGACAAAACAAGAAACAAAAAAAAACACTCTATTTTTCAAAGAAAAAAAAAGTAATTCAAGCAAAGAAGGGTGAGAAGGAGCATGGCCCTGGCCCGGCCCAGCTTCAGCAGAATCCGGAGCTGCCTGGTCCACAGGGGACTCTGCCAGGCCCACCTGCCCGCCCCCACCGCCCCCTGGGGCTTCCAGGAGCTGTCACACAGCCTGGACCAGTGGTTAGTACCCAGAGGTCCTGCTGGAATAACAGATGATCATGATGAAACAACCTACTGACCTTTCGGAATCCACTCCCTTGTATTATCTTGGCTAAATAGACTGCAGGAAGCAGAGCTCAAGGGCCTAAATTTAAAGGGGCAGCAACAAGGATGTTCTCAAGACAGATGGAAACATTAGAGTCAGGTAATGCCTGGCTGGCTCAGTGGTTGACCCAGGAAGTCATAGGTCAGGATTGTAGGCTTGATCCCCAGTAGGGGGCGTGCGGGAGTCAGCTGATTCATGATTCTCAGCATTGACGTTTCTATCTCTCCCTCTCCCTTCCTCTCTGAAATCAATAAAAACATATATATATGTACATTTAAAAGAGTCAGGTATTGAGCTGTTGGGCAGCTAAGAGGACCCAGAGCCCATGGGTGAGTCAGGGTAGTGGGGAAGCGTGATGATGGACGGCGGGGGCTGCTTCAGCCACACGGGCTCCAACGGGGAGCAAGGTCACGTGAGAGCTGTGGGATAAAGTCTTAGCACAGGAATCACCTAGGAGCACTGTTCAATGAGGCTGTTTGCCCTCCAGACTTCTTTTTCTACAAATATATGAATATATGTCTCCAATATCTGATGTAGAATTAGCATCCTGCAAGTCAACCTTTTTGTCTTATTTCTTACAATTTTAATACCATCCCATGAACATTTGTGGCGCTAATGTTCTTTGAAAACATAATTTGTAATGTCTCTACACAATATTCCACTGAACAAATTGCCTTGATTTATTTAGAAATGCCTTTGCTCTTACACATGTAGCTTGTCAAACAAAATTTTGGAGTAAATGAGCATGAACATGTGGACAAAAGGAGCCGCATGCTAGCCTGAGAAGCTCAGCGGAGGCCTGCGTGGCAGTCTTGCAGCCTCAGAGACCTAAAGTAACCACAAAAGGATGGTCTGAAAATTAACATTTAACTACAAAACAGGTTAAGGTGGGCAGTGACATCCTGGGCCAGTGTTTTCCCCGACAAAGATCGTCTTTGATCTCTATGAGCACATTTTTGTCTTTTTGCCTCTAAGATAACGTATTTGTGAAATGTCTGGATAACTTGCAACTTCCCTTTCTTTCAGACCCCGCCGGGCATAACAAATGGCACCAGGACATCCCCTCCTTGTCATTATTATCAAGTTTACACCAACTGTTGTCAACTGTCAATCCTGTATGCATTTATGTAAAAGAAGCATATGTCTATCATTTCACCCCTTTTACCCAATCCCAGAGATTTCCCCGATTTGCTTTACCCCACCTCCTCAAATCTATCACCAATGAATTTCATGTAAACCGCTTACGTATTTTCCTTTGATGGTAAATTTATAAAATAAGGTACAAACCCCCCCATTCTCTGGAGCATTATCTTAATTCATTGAGGTTCTGCTTCCCGGCATATGTCGACATTTTGGCTCAAATAAACTCACAAAATTCTCTACAGGTTTCATTGGTTTTTCGTTAACAAACGTAAGTCTGTCACCATCACAGGACCAATGCTGGGGCAGCACTGCTGGCTCAGAGGGCATGCGTGTGGCTACCGAGGCCAGTGGTTCCTGCTGCCCAGTGGTGCCCCTAGAAGGTCTGACTACTCTCCCCTCCCACCGGGAGGGTGGGTAAAGCCGGGGCTCCCTCCCACTGCACAGAACCCTGACTTTACAGATGAGGAAAAGAGGCCCAGACCCGCTGGGTCTTGGCCCAAGATTCACGACAAAACCAGGTGGGAACCACAGGTAACATTTCCCCGGAAACAGGAGAAGGTAGACCCAGAACCAGGAGACACCCACCTGTCTGGCGGAGACACCCCAGCTGGGGACAGCTCCTCTCCACCCCATCCCACCCCCCAATCCTGGCCTCCCACAGACTCTCAAAGCCACCACCACACACTCTGTCTTCAGTGATTCCAGAAACTGCACCCCTTGGAACCTGCCAGAACATTTCCAAATCAGGGTCAAATTGCGGTTTTCCTCACCCACACAGTCACCAAATGAGCCGTGTGACGAGGAATTCGCTCGTCAGTGCAGACAAATCCAACACCAGTCACATGTTCCTGCCTTGAGCTGTTCAAAGGGAGCCTCTGCTTTCAAATCTCCGATGAAAATAACCATAAATCTGCCAGCTGCCAGCACATCCGAGGGAAACCTGCAGCACGAGTCTTTGTCCTCTTCGCACGGGGCAAGACTCTGTCCTCGATCGCAGTGATCGGGGACACATCAGTGGGGCCATCACTGGCTTTAGTCAAAGCTGTCACTCAAATAGCCCTGAGGTGTCCACTCACTTTGCAGAACCTACCAGTCTAGTCCACCCCAAGCCGGGGCCCATCCAATCAGGGCGAATTGGTGTCAGGGAGCTGGGGTGTCAGGTGGTCTGGGAGCAGTGGGAGGGGCCCACCGTTTCCAGATCAGACCAACTCCAGGCTGAGGACACAGGGAACAGAAGGGCACGTCCCACCTGGCCCTGCCACTGTGTTTTTATGTCACCAAAGCGCATCTCCCCCGGCTCGTTTATACAGAAGACAATTTACGTGATTTTTAGTTGAGGCTGGTTCTCATTTCAGTGTCTTTGAACCCAAAGGATTGCAAGACAACCGTGTAGAACTATCCGAGGAAAACTCCCTGCGTTCGCCCGCTGGAATACCCATCACAGCCCCTTCGCCGAAAACGGGTAAGGTTGGAGATTGTACAAAAAAACTAGATACCCCCTCCCTTTTCTAGATAATCCTCAGCGATGGGCGTGGGTGTTCCCGCTTCGACCAGGTGGTGGCGCTCGAGGCAAATGGTGCTGCTAGCACCGCAGGTCGGAGAATGGAAGCGGAACGCCGGGTGGGGATGGAGACAGCAACCTGGAGGGGGTGGGAGACCGGGGAAGGGTGGGGGAGGCGCTTCGGGGAGAGAAACAGACTTCCTCTCCTGGGGGCAGCTCCCTGGGAGCTGCAGAGGGCACCTGGCAGCCCGCGGGAGCGCAGGGCACCCCCGCCCGGCGCCCCGTCTGCAGCGGAGGTGGGGTCAACGCGAGGAAGGGAGCCAGGTGGAGGGGGGAAAAGCAAATCTTCGCCTTATTATTAAGATTCAGCATTTTAAATCCACCCCGGGGTCTGCCCCTAGGATTACAGGAGAGTCCTTTTCAAGGAGCTCTGGCTCTCCTTTCGTATGCAAATGTATTTAAGGGCTTGTTTTTCCCGGGGTCTTATTCCTTCACAAAATCACCGTCGCCTTTTGCAAGTAAAAAGATCTTCTGTCCTCTGGGTGCGAGTTTAAATCCAGGTCATTATCGCCTCTGTTTAAGCAAGCCTGGAAAAATAAAATAGGGCCACGCAGGCAAAAGTGGAGTTTAGGGAAGGAAGCTGTCCTAGAGCTGGGCTGTGGGCATTTTGCTTGAGTGCGTATTTTTCAGGGGAAGATGGTTTAAACGGAATGTTCTTGAACCCTGAAATGTAAACGCAAATACCTACTTTGCACCTTGCCCTTCGTAAGCGTCGGATAGACTCTGGTGTTGTCCGTGGGTGGATTCCTTCCCAGTTTGTAGGTAACCTCTGGCTGGCGTCCTCGCTATGAAAAGCCTCATTCGGTTCCTTGAAACTTTGGGGCAGGAAAGCACTGTGGCTCCGAGCGGAGCATAAGGAAGGACCCACGAGCAAAAGGCCAGCGCTCCCTGGCGCAAGGTCCACGCTTCATGGGGCCGAGCAGGAAACACAGTGAGTAGGAAAGGGCCTCCTCTCCCAGAAACGCTCAAGTTCAAGGCGGACTTGGAGGTCAGGGAAAAGAACCTCACCCTCCGTCGTCGTGTCATTCCCTACTTTTCTGTCTCACTGTGTACCCGTCCCCGGGAAATTCTCCTACACACAGGGGAGCACTGCTCTGGCAGAAGCCAAGTCCTATGAATGAACAACGAAGACTCTCTTTTTATGATTATTGATTTCAGAGAGGAAGAGAGAAAGAGAAAGAGAGAGACAGGGACAGAGACAGAGACCAGTGATGAGAGAGAACCATTGATGGCCCCCTTATCAGCTCCCTCCTGCACGCCCCACACTGGGGATGGAGCCCACAACCTGGGCATGTGCCCCTACCAGGAATCGAACCATGACCTCCTGGTTCCTAGGTTGATGCTCAACCACTGAGCCAGGGTGGCCGGGCCAGATACTTTTCCCCCCTAGGAAACACCCTGTACATGTATGTATGTGCACAGGGTTCTCTCCCCTCCCTCAACGCTCCTGAGCCCTGAGAGGGCCGGGGTAACTGAAAGCTAGTGCTCATGTGTGTCCTGGTGGCTGATGGGGGAACGCCTACACAGAAAAGAGTCCATGCTCTGTTTTTTGCCAGCTGTGTACCATTTTCACAACAGACACAAGCTTTGGTGAAATAGTCCTGGTCTGGGAAAAGAAAAAAAGAAAAGAAAGAAAGCAAAGAGGGGAAATGCCTATTAGAAAACAATGCAATCATTCTTCCAAAGTTACACCTTAATCCAAGTGAGAATAGGGCGAGAAGCCACCCACTGACACTCTGACCCAGCTCTGGGTCGGAATGCAGAAGCCAAATGCCTACATGGTGCATCATGTGATAGCCATCCACGCTTCGGCCATTATGTCCAGGAAAAAGGATCAATTGACCACAATGGACTTGATCTTTTCATTGTCTCCCGAATAAGGAAAAAGGGGAGGCAAGCAAGGAATGGGGCCTTCCTGATCACATCCACAGAATAAGCACCCTGCCTGAAAGATAGGGTGCCCCGTGGCTGAAGACACAGGTGCAGAAGTGGGTTTCCTGGGTTCCCATCCCATCTCTGCAAATATAAGCAGAGTAGTGACCCTGGGAAAGGCATCAACCTTTCCATGCCTCAGTTTTCTCATCTGTTAAATAGAGATAATAACAGAACTGCCTTTTGGGGTGGCTGTGAGTTAATACACATAACATCATTGAGAGAGGTTTCGTGCTGGAATATACATTCAGCATTTATATGTTCTCCATATAAATGCCTCATGTTATCATCTTTCGCACCTGATCACTTTTTTCCCCAACACACAGGTAAAAACACTTCAGCCCCACCCTGTCTCAACAAGCCTGCGTCTAACGTACATGTTCTCTAAGGTTTCCCAAAATGTGTGTGGCTTTACCAGCAGAGGAGGACAAACTGCTCCGTGGCTCAAAGACAGCACCGCATAACGAGGACAGGACAACAGCGTGTTTCCGAGCGTGAGCTGATGTTTTTGGAAACCACCTAAGTGTCCAACGACAGGGAAATCGTTAAGAAAATGGTGCAAGGGGCACAGGATGTTTACGGATGATTTAAACAGCTTTTTAATAAATAGCACACTCTCCAGCGCCCTACACAATGGATAGAGGAAGAACAAAGCGAAGTGCTGAGGTTCTACCCGCAGTCTCTGGGAGTGGTGGGAATGGGTGGCTCGTACGTTCTCTGTTGTGCCTTTCCAACTTGCCAGGTTTCCACAAGGTTAGTTGAGCACTTATTTTGTGCAAAACAAATCTCTAAGTGTTTATCGTGTATCCATCCATTTATTCCGCACAAAAGCTATTTTACCTAGATGACAAAATGTTCCCTTTTCACAGATGGACAAACCAAGGGAGAGTGAGAATGATAGATAACTTGCTCATGGCTGCACCCCCAGGTAGTGGGGACACTGAGGTTCTAAAGCCGGCTTCTGACCCAGAGTGCCCTTAACCATCAGGCCACACTGCCTCTTCATGTGAATATCATGTTGGAATCAGAAAAATAATCACTTTCATAAATTTGATTTTGTCATTCAGATAGTTTGACAGAATATGGTATTTACATTAGAATACATTCTTCAGACACATTATGGATTTCGTCTTTATATAGCCCAACACATCTGCAAAATGCTAAATGTGTGTGATGTATTTTGCTTTGTCTACAATATTGTTTCTTCCAAGTTTCAAATATGGTGCTGAAAGTGCCTTTGAGAGACACAAATTCAGATTTCCCTGCTATACAAAGAAAGGACGCGATTGCTAAAGAATCTACTTTAAAAGGCATCTTTGAGTTGGGGGTACTTGGGAATATTTTTCTGCAACTTGGATATGGAAACGACCCTGTGGGGAAGGAAAGGACACACTGAGCCGTGAGGGGCCTGACTTCCTCTTCCTGAAGAAGCACAGAGCTCCGGAAAATTCCAAGCTTCTTTCACGTGGTGTCTTCTTTGAGGATCCAGGTTAAGAACCTGAACACGAAGTCCTGGCTGGAGGATCCCATCATCCTTGCCCCGAAACATTGCAGGTTCCCATCCCCAGCTGGGACCAATGTTTCTCTTTCACATCGGTGCTTCTCTCCCTTCCTCTCTCTAAAAATCAATTTAAAAAAGAATTTGAGCACAAAGATGGAAAGGAAGGTATTTCCTTTTCACTTGAAAAGACATTCCATGTAGTGTCTTAAGTGAAGCACCTCTATGTCTTAAAACAACGGATTGCCAGCCCCAGGCCCCAGCACATGGCAGGTGACACCGACTAAGGGCACCTAACCCCGGTAACTGACAGTCTGATGTCCTCATCCAGCAAAACGTCTATTGGGGAGCTTCCCTGGCGTCAGCCGCAGCACTGACATTGGGCAAATCCCTTCTGCCGTGTCACTCAGGCCAGGGGTCCGAGGTCTCAAAACCAGAGTCTGCAGAGGATTGCCTCTCAGAACGCGGGCACAGGGATATGTAGAACCGTCAGGGTCAACCCTGCACAAAGCTTCCTTTCCCAGGGGCCAACGCGGAGTACGAAGAATGCTTCCTGAGTGTCTGGGTCGCCGAGAACCGTAGACAAGGGTTTGGATGGGGATGGAAGGAGCAGTCTAGCAGCGGAGTTTATGAAAGCTTCTGAGAAATCGTGACCAGTTCAGTGCGCCCTCGGCACACCAAATAAGAGCCCATTCAAGCAGTGAACTTGGGAGAGTGGAAACACACCCTCGTGGGCTCACACAGGGCCTTGGCCTGGAACTACGCCCTCCAGACTGTCCTCTGTCTGCGCACCTGTGTGTTTAATCAAAGGCATGGCCTTCCTACAACTTACGGAACGAAGGAAAGCATTGGCGTTGATTCCATTTGCACCAAAGACGTTTTCTTCCCCTTAAAATGGACTTCCTCATTGCCTCTAAAATTACCCCAAGGAGTGGCTTTGTCTACCGGGCTTCGGGGAAGTGTAAAAATAGACCCGCTTCCTTCCCTCCATCAGCAGTCCCCACAGAAACCTCTGCCCTGCACACTGCAGATTTCTGATGAAAGACCCCTGTCCCGCAGATGGAAGGGGCTGTGGGGGAATGGAAGGAAATTTGTCTGTTTGTTGGAAGAGGTAACATGGGGACTGACGTGATGCCACAATGGGGGGCACAATTTCCGTCTATGCAAGAGTATTCAGGAGATCCTTCTAGACCCCGAGCCGATGGGGACCAGGATGGAGGGGGTCTGAGGTCCTGGCGGGGTGGTCAGGAGGGAGATTGTCACCTCTCAGGCTCAAATTCTTTGTCTGAAAGAGAGAGATTGAAGGGGAGCCTGCCCAAGGTCCTTGCTCTCAGGCTGTGAGCTAGAATCATGGGACGTGAGGAGCCGAGGGAGGCTGTCTTTCTCCCCAGTGTAGAGTGTGCCACCTGGCCCCCCTCCATCCAGCCAACCACAGCCTCCCCACCCCCAGGGTCAGGCCCTCAGTCACCAGCGCCAGCACCTCTGCGCCTCCTCTGGGTTTTCAGCTCCTCCTTAGAGCCCCTGGGACAGAGGGACCAGTCTAGTCTCAGTCCCTAAGGAATGCAGATCAGGGGAAGAATGCACAGCTTTTCCGCACTCACCCATTGTGCACTAATGATTGAATCCTCCCAGGGAAACGTGATCAGCCGTGCATTCACCCAGCAAATATTTCAGAGCCTGGTTTTCTTTTTCTTTAATATATATTTTATTGATTTTTTACAGAGAGGAAGGAAGAGGGATAGAGAGTTAGAAACATCGATGAGAGAGAAACATACATCAGCCAGCCGCCTCCTACACACTCCCCACTGGGTATGTACCTGCAACCAAGGTACATGCCCTTGACCGGAATCAAACCTAGAACCCTTGAGTCCACAGGCTGATGCTCTATCCACTGAGCCAAACCAGTTAAGGCCTCTTTTTCTTTTAAATATAGTTTTATTGATTTCTGAGAGGAAGGGAGAGTGGGAGAGAGAGAGAAACATCAATGATGAGAGAAAGTCACTGATCCGCTACCCCTGCACACCCCACACTGGGGATCAAGCCTGAAACCTGTGCATGTGCCCTCACTGGGAATTGAACCATGACCTCCTGGTTCATAGGTCGACGCTCAACCACTGAGCCATGGGGGCTAGCACTGAGGAGCCTGCTTCTCCAGTGGGGACAAAACCAAACTGCGCCTGCCCCCAGCGGGGACGGGGGGAGGTCTCTGTGGCAGGAAGCGGACAGGAGAGAAGGGAGCAACCAGCGAATGCATTGCTAGCACTGCTGGTTCCAAGGAGGAGAGGGCGGAACAGGAAAGAGGAGACCTGAGGGAGGGAAGGACAGACCTTAGGCAGAGCTGTGTGAGGGGCCTGGGCCTCAGGGAGCCTAGGGAGTCCCAGAAGGGGAGGCGAGCGTGGGAGGTAGGGGGGCAGACACAGGACATCTCGAGGCAGCAGGAGCGGATCCACGGGGCCCAGGATGCCAGGCAGTAGGTGTGGGTTTTATTCTAAGTGTGAATACCAGCCACTGCCAGGAGCCCTGGCTGCAATCTGGGCGCTCCCTGCAAACACCCAGCCCCCAGGGCCCCAGCCCCTGCCTTCTCCCGGGATGAAGGTCCCTTTCCACTTCACGTCTGTTATCTTTCACCGGTGGGTCCTGTGTCTCATCGCCCTCCCAGCCTTATCTGCCACTTGTTCTTTAAATCTGACCTTTCCTTGTCACACAGAAGGGCGTGACCTCTGCTCAATAAATTTAAGAGACCAGTCGTTTGAGGAAGGAAGGGGACCCAGGGGCTTTCCCAGCCGCCTGGCTCCTTCATGCAAAAGACCAGTGTGGTCCCCAAATCCAATTATAAGACTTCCCGGCGCCCATTTTAGGGAAGCTGAGGGTCAACTTGGGCCCAATTGTTGAGTTGACTCAGGAGCAGTATTTCCGGGAGTGTGGACTGCGGATGTGTGCAAGGTGGTGAGGCATGCTCTGTGGGAAGGTTGGGCAATGTGGGACTCACAGAGATGAAGTCGATTTCATGACCACGTGAGGGCTCAGCCGCATCTCACAGCCCTTGATCTGTAGCATGGCAGTCTCCGTGTCACCATGGTGACAGCATCGGCCCCACCTCTGCGTCTCCGCTTTCCTGTCTGCGTGGAACATGTAACGCACCAGGAAGGCAAAGATCGGATCTTCTTACAGACCCCATGTCTTGACCTGTGTCTCAAACCCGGTGTGCTTTCAATGCTCGTTAACTAAATAAAGGATTCACGAACGGTGGCCACTTCCCACTCTCAGGCTCACCCTCACATCATTTTGCTCCCGAGCGCACCCTGAGACCTTTGTTCTGAGGAGCAGACCCGTTGGGAACGCATCTGAAGATCACACACTGCTTTAGGAAAACCAACACAAAGCCAACAGCACAGCAGCTGCTATGGAAGAGCCCAGAACCCATTGCCCAGTCTTGTACTTTTTCCTCTTGGGGAAGTGTTCCATTCAAACTTTACGTGAACTAAAAACATCATCATCATCAGGCAAATTAGCACGTTCTCTCCCTCTCCCTCCCTCTCTCTCTCTCTCTCTCTCTCTCTCTCTCTCTCTCTCTCTCTCTCTCTCTCTCTCTCTTTCACACACACACACACACACACACACACAATGATGTGTGACCGCCATTTAAAATTATCTTTGAATTTGAAAACGGAGAGTAGAAAAATCATTGATAAATTGATAACACTGCCCCAGCTAAGATGATTTGGGCACTTTTCCTTCGTTACTATCTCTTTTCCAAATCAAGATTTTTGATACACACACTGGAAACGTTATGGAGGGGCCACCAGGTCCTTACTGCCACCCCAAGGTGCCCAGGGCACCCACCCTGCCAAAGTGGTTCCTTCTGCGTGAGCCTCACAGGCTGCCACAGGTCGCCAGCAGCATTGGGGCGGGGGCTGGGCGGGCGCTACAACAAGCTGGCAGGAGCTTCCTGGACAGTCCTCCATGCCCATGTGCCCACGCTCCTTGAAGGGGAATCAGCAGAGGGCAACCGACGGTCAGTCACCAGGCAGAGAGCATGGGTCTGAGAGGGCACCCATGAGGCAGCGCAGAAGCCAGGGAGTAAAGTAGGGAGCGGGCAGGGGGTGGCCGCTGCATGGGGAGGGAGCCCCCAGGAACATCCAGGACTTACCCAGGATGGCGTTCGGCTGTCCCAAGAGCTACTGTGCTGAGTGTCTCCCATGTGGTTGGCAAGTGTCCTGCCCCAACCTCTCTCCTGGGACATCCCAGCCCCATTTGATCTTCAGGACCCACTCCCAGGACATCCCAGCATCCCCTTCGATTGGGCGGGGGGTGCAGGGGCTGATGGGGGACGGGCAGCAGGTGGGCACTGCTCTCTTGT
>PVJC01044401.1:0-14128 GCA_004026665.1 Murina feae
ACACAAAAGGTGCCTGGCAGACTGGGGCCATCATAGGACATCCACTGAGGGGTCCCAGACTGTCAGAGGGGGCACAGGTCGGGCTGAGGGACTCCCTGCACCCCGAGTGCACAAATTTTTGTGCACCGGGCCCCTAGTATATTATAAAGATGGCTCCACAGCCAAAGAATCAACAACTCTAAAGCCCATACTCATATGGCTCATTTTAGACATAATAAATAAAAATGTGTATTAAGCATTTCAACACTTTTTTTCTCTTCCTTAACACCTTAATACACAGGCTCTCCTCCAACAAGTACTTGACTGACTTTGGCATGCCTAATGCTTTCCCTCTTACTCAAAACAAAACAAAGTTTCTGAGTCCTATGTTTCCTAGCATTAGCATCAGCATTTTTACTTTCCCTCATTTGTGTGAAATTGTGTAGTAAAATGCAACAGAGCATTCAAGTATTTGCAGGTACAAACACTGAGGCACAAACAAGTTTCATGTTGCGGACAGAACTGAACCACAGGCTGGTGTGCAACACCACCGTGAATTTGCTGCAGATGTCCCTCCACTCCTCAGCAGATATGCAAAAGAACACAACAGAATATGAAAGGTGAGCTATGGTTCTTATATATCAAAGCATAGTTTGAATGAAAGCTGAACCTACACAAATCAGGACTGATTGAACATATGAATATATGATGTCTATGCATAAGACAGTGAGCTTTCTTCAAGATCCTGAAAGAACAAAAAGTATCAAAACTAGCATAGTCCTTTCTATTGCTGGACATTGGTGGGGTACAAGGGAAGAGAGATGCTCTGGTGACATCAGATTCCCTTCTTGCCAAACACAGGACATCTATTTTTTCCCAAAGAAATAACATTAATTTGTTGGTTAAGCTCCAAAGCCAACTCACAAAAATCTATTTACTGCAAATGTAGACAAATTAAAGCAATAATAATAAAAGCTAATATAATAAGTGCTTTATATAAATTATTTAAAACTTATTACCAGTCCATGAAATAAGTGCTAATAATATCCCCATTTTAAAGATGTAAGTGAGCCCAGCCGGTGTGGTTCAGTGGTTGAACGTCAGCCTATGAATCAGGAAGACATGGTTCAATTCCCAGTGAAGACACATACATGGGTTGCGGGCTCAATCCCCAGTAGGGAGCATGCAGGAGGAGGCCATCAATGATTCTTTCCCATCATTGATATTTCCATTTCTCTCTTTCTCTCTCTCTCTTCCCCTCCCTCCTTTTCTCCCTCCCTCTCTGAAGTCAATAAAAATATGTTATAAAAAATAAAATGTAAGCGAGTTGTCAAAGTCATACAGTGATGGAACCCACGTAGATTATCAGCCAACAGTATTAAAATTACTAATAATATATGACCAAAAGGGGAACTGGATGAAAAAAAAGGTGGGGGGTTATAGAAAGTAACCTCATAGGGTAATCTGGTAATAAATTCCTAACTGGGTAGGTCATAGAGGGTAGTCATGCCCCAGGACTATAACTTCTTTATCATAGGGTAATCTGATAATAAATTCCTAACTGGGCAGGTCATAGAGGATAGTCATGCCCCATGGCTATAACTTCTTTTAGTAAAGTTTTATATTTACCTTAACAAATATAAAGTAATCCTTGTTCATTGTTTCTGTATATCTAAGTAACACATTTTTTTAATTAACTGAAAGGAAACTTGACTTGGGATGGTGAACACAAAATACAATATATAGATGATGAGCTGTAGAATTATACTCATGAAACCTGTATAATTTTATTAACCAACTAGAGGCCTGGTAATTTGTGCACTCGAGGGGGGGGGAAATGGGGTCCCTCAGCCCGGCCTGTGCCCTCTCAAAGTCTGGGACCCCTTGGGGGATGTCCACCTACTGGCGTGCCTGGCCAGCCTGGGTGAGGGGCAGAGGGCCATTTCAGGCTGCCCAGAGCCCCTTCAGGGTTCGGGTCCCTACTGGAGTGCCTGGCTAGAAGCAGGTATCTGGGATTTATTTAACTTCTATAATTGAAACTTTGTTGCCTTGGTCCCCATTCAAAGCCTGGTTGCCCCTGGCAACACAAGGTCCCAGCCTGGCCAGTATCTGGGGTTTGTTTATCTTCTATAATTGAAACTTTGTAGCCTTGAGTAGAGCTCAGGGCCCACAGGGCCCTGGCTTCCTCCATTGCCTGGGGCAACTCTATCTTAGTTGAGTTAATTTGCATATTTACTCCTGATTGGTTGGTGGGCATGGCTTGTGGGTGTAATGGAGTGAGGGTTAATTTGCATATTACTCTTTTATTAGATTAAATGTCACCCCAATAAATTCAATAAAAATGAATAAACTGTAACCACTCTCAGGAGAGCATATAATTTTGCTAACCCTGTAATCCAATCCCTGTCATTCTTTTTCCTATGCTTAACTTCAAATGCATAAAAGAAGCTGAAAAACTGTTATTCTTTGGAGCATTTGAGATCTTGCTCCCTGGCATATGTCAAGTTTGACTCAAAAAACTCATAAAAATTCTCCAAAAAATAAAATTACTGCCTAGCCAGTGTTGCTCAGTGATTGAGCACTGACCTATAAACCAGGAGATCATGGTTGATTCCTGGTCAGGGCACATGCCCAAGTTACGGGCTTGATCCCTAATGTGGGGTGAGCATCACTGATGTTTCTATCTCTCTCTCTCCCTTTCCCTTCCTCTCTGAAATAAAAATTTTTAAAAATGTATTTAAAAATAAATAAATAAATAAAATTACTAATAATGATAATGATAATGATATAATACTAAAATACTGTTTTAGGTACATAATGAGTGACTAGACTTGTGTGGGCTCAAATGGAACGCTAATCATCATTCTAATGTTGTTCTCTATGGAGAAATACATAGAGTGGATATGTACTGAGTTTCAAACAACCATAGATAACGATGGCATTCCAAAAATAAGTTAGAAGCAGCATGCATTTGGTTAGAAAGGTCATCACACAAATCACTAAAATTAGAAGATAATTACCAGTTAAAAAAAAATTAACCACAATCAGTTGAAACAAACCTACCCCCAAAAAAATTACATACACTATTGTCTAAGGCACTTTATTGACTTGCTTTTCTCCTCATCTCAAAAATCAATGATCTGGATAAACACATGGCAGCTAAGGCCAAAGTAACACATCAATCAGTTTTAAAACTCTGCTCAGTGTGCTAACGTTCACTCCATGGAGACCTGGGACCGGCCTGTGAACTATTACCAACTTGAATCAATTACACAAGCCACTAGTTACAAAGGAAGAATGATGTCTTCATTTAAATATTAAAAGAAAGAAAAATAAGGCGGGGGAAACAACAGAAAAACACACGCAGAGAAAAAGAAAGAGAAAACAGGAAAAAAAATAATTTTTAAAAGAAATAAACATCACAAGAAAATTCCTTGGGCTGAGAATAGTTTCAGGAGACATGAAGATTACTTTCCCTCCGATCTCTATTTGCTTTCACTTCTACAGTCTTCCCAGCTTACTAGTTGCAGACAAGCTGAAAGGAAAAGTACAAAATAGTGCGGTCAGATTGTCACTCCCACGGTGCAGCCTCGATGGAGACCTCGAGTCAGTTTTGTAAGTCTTCCTGCCCGTGCTTACAGTTCTGTAAAACCAAAGTCAACACCGGGGAAGGCCAGCTAAGTACAAACGATGACCAGCTGAGTGCTGCCCATTTCTGTTAACATTCATAGTGTCATTTTTGTTTACATTAGGTTTTGAAAGGCGAGCATATAATAAGCACCTATGGATAAAAACTATCCACACTATGCTCTGTAAGTGCCATTTTGTTAGTAGCCAAATCATGGACTGCTTCATGATACTACTGACTTGCACTTTTTTTGTCATTAGCGCTGATGGTCCATTCATTAGCAGAAGCCTCTCATTAGTCAATCTCAACAATATTAGTCTATTTTTTAAAAAAAGAAACTTTGATGTTTGGACAAATCTAAAGTGGTATTTCTTACCCAATTCTGATTCTCCTAACTTTATCCTACTCACACAATTTCTCTACAATAAATTAGTAAAGAATTTTCACAAAATGAATGTAATTCAAGTTATTCATACACTAAGTCTCAATTTCCTCATCTGAAAAATGGGCTTAGTTAATAAGAACACTGTTCAATTGTGGGGAAGCCATGGGACTTTATGCACAAAAGCAAGCTGGTGGTAGGTGCTTGGCATACAGCTCCCCACTACACAGGCAGCTGGTATGACTATGCAGCAAGGTCCTTCACTTTCCCAATGAGGCACAAGTTCATGAAGGTCACACTGCCCACAACTGCCAGCTCTGCCTGATTCCAGCACTCTCACTCCATGCCGCCTCCTTGACATGAAACAGGATTCCCAGGTAGTTCTTCCAAGGTCTTTTCCAAGCTTATGTCCCAGGGTAGGAGCCAGGAACAAAGGATGAGAGAAGTTTCCCTCTTAACAGTTTATGTAAAGTATAGGGGAATCAAGGAGAGAAACTCAAACATGTACCTCTTGATACACCAGAGGTCAAATTTCTCAACCAGTTGATAATGCTCAGAGGACTGACTGGGAATGTGGGGAGGACTGGAGACAAGCCAGCAGAGGAGTTTTGAAAGGTGGTCACCCTGGGAAACACAGACCTAATTGCGTAATTTTTTGACCAGGAAAAAAGTTGGCAATGACTCCAAAATGCCAATTTTTTTTAATCAGAATAAAAGAAAAATAACAAACTGAGAAGGATATGACCAAGAAGGATGGAGGCAAGAAAATAAAGACAAAATAGTACATCCCAGCATCTTTACTAACATAGCCTTGCAAGAACTAATTTTCTGAAATGAATGACTTCCTAAAATTGAAATGACAAACTCGGTAAATGAGTGATAACAATTTCTCTTGTGCAGTAAAACTACTGACGCTAAAAAATTATCAGTAATTATATGTATACTCTGTTGTGCACCCACTATTTGCCAGTCTCTATAGAGGGATTGCTTATGCTCTTCAGAACAACACACAGGTGCTACGGCTACTACTAACTCCATTTTGTAAGTCGGAAGAAACCCAGTCTCAGACCATCGAGAGAATGGCCCGTGGATACAGAGCCTCAAAGGGGAAGGATGCAAATTCTCACTCAGACCTCTCTGACTCGGAAACCCACTTCCCTTACTGGCCAGGGAAGTGCCCAGCACAGAGTTCATCTGAATGTCCTCCCTCCTTAGTAACCTGGGAACCATCCCAGTGAATGGAGGCTCCCTAGAGGGTCGGACCCCAAGTGTCAATGAAAACACATCACCATCCTCTCAGGGACCAAAGCAATGTTGCTTAAAATGGTGAAACTGAGAACAGTGTACTGATTAGTTTAGATGGGAGCTATTAAACATTAAGATGATCTGAAAGCATAACCATCTACACCTTGGTCAGGACCAGAATACAAAGTTCTAGGTAAACCAATAAAAGCAGTCAAAAAGCAAGCCAATTAATTAAAACAACCTGCCTGTCTGTGATGTCTTAATCTACTCTATACAAGACTGAGTAGAGGGCCCGACAGACAAAATGACTTTCAAAATTGTATGATACCACTGTAATCACATATGGGGTATTACATACAAGGTACTCAAAGAGCTTCATACTCCTTATTTCCTCAACATGCCCAACAGCTAAGAAGGAGACAGGTATTATACTGGGACTAGATAAGGCAATGCAAACAAAAGGAGTTTCTAAGCACATAAAGAAGTTATAGCAGAAGCAAAATCATAACCCAAGTTCCTGGCAGAGAATTTATTTCACCAGATAAAGCTGCTACTATGTCAACTGTGAATCCTGATGGCTCCCAACTGGATAAGTTACAGATGGTCTGAGATGTCCATCCCTCCCTCCTGGGAGCTACCAAGCAGGCCCGGGCAGAGCCGGAGCCCCCAGGCCAGTCTCCTCCAGCCACAAGGTATCTAGATTGTTGACCCAGGCTGCCCCAAATCATTATGACTCACTAAGCGTTCTGTGACAGGAAAAAGATTTAGAAGCTTTAGTAAAGGAATCCATCATTTTATCAACTTTCTGATGTGGAAACACTAACCACTTGGAAAATCCACAGCAGACCTGGGTGGGCTGAACAACCATTCCCTCCCAGTGCTCTTCCCTCCCCAGGGGGCCACTGCTTTTCTAACAGCTGCTGGCCAGCGTCATCCCAGGCTGAGAGGGTGCACTTTCTGAAGTGCTGTGTACAGGGAGTGTAAACCATGTGAGGAGGCCACTGCTGAAGCACTCCTAGCCCTCAGTTCAGGATCCGTTTGTGCCAGAGTGGGAGCCCCGCACAACTGAGGTCTCCACACAGGCCAATCCCAATGTGCACTGGGCACATCAGGGGCCTGCGGGCAGATAAAGAAAAATGATGAAGGCATTAGTGTCAAGTGAACAGTCATAAAGATGTTGCAAGGGAGCAGCCTCCTGAGGGGGGAGCAGTGAAGAGGGAGACTGCCTTCTCACCATTTCATCTCTCACTGTATCTTCCATACACAGTGAGGTGCACAATCCTAAGGACGGCCACAGAAATGACTACGTCAGGGCAAATAGTGAGCAGTAAGACTCCATAGTCCATGGCAGAAAGGGGCTGGGGTGGCAAAAGAAGGTCCTGCCTTCCAGTCCCCAGCCTGGAAGCAGAGTTCTCTTCTGTCTCCAACCCTGAAATGAGAACACGGGCCCCGGTTCTGCTTTGTGAGCTCCTTGTAACATGTCAAGGGCTGCACTCACTGGCCAGTACTGTATGAGGCAAAATTCAAAACTACCAGTAATCAGAGCAACAAAGGTACAAAGCTGACATGCACGACAGCCACACGGCGCATGTAGCATAACATGGAATTCTGAGATGTAGTCAGGTCATATCCTTAGTTCCCACATTTTTAGATACAGTCATTCCTCTGTTTCCAGAGGGGGATTGGTTCCAGAACCTTACTCAGACGCCAAAATAGGAGGATGCTCAAGTCCCGTGTATATAGTGTAGTATTTGCATATAGCCCACACGCATCCTCCCTGTGCTTTAAATCATCCCTGCATGTCAACAACATAACTTTTATTTCCCCCAAATATTTTTAATCTGAGGTTGGCTGAATTCACCGATGTGGAACCCGGGACACGAAGGGCCAACTATATCTTTCCCCATCACTAAGGAGTTTGGGGCTCATGGCAATCACTCTGCTTGGCTCCCTAATATCCATCCTATCCCATTCTCTTTAACGTGACCTGGCCTGCCCAAAATTGCCCTAGTGCCCTACACACATACACCCCATTAAGATTTCGGAATATAGCTCACCACCTCCTCACTCACCTAGTCTCAACCTGTGCCTCATACTCTTACATTCTTTGGTTCCCCACCCTTGTGTGGACCCTATTTTGGTCCAAAGGACAGACCTCTTGGTTCTCCTATTTCTGGTGAGCCCTTTGGCCAGTTCAGATCAGCACTGGTATTCACCCTCTGCTCCAAGCAAAGGCAACCCACCCACCTTCTCCGCCCAGCCACAGAGGACTCAGCCTCTTCCTAGCTGCTTTCCCAGCCAAATACCATCTTGTCTAGATCCATTCCTGATCCTGAGGCTAAAATTCAGAATTGTGACGATATTAATCCTGAATCTAACCAAGTGAGAAACCAAAGCTCAGTACACAAAACATTACAGGAATGGAGAGGGTGGAGAGACAAAAAGATTCCAAACCAAAGAATAAGAATAAAGTATGAATTATGGGGAACATTGCCAAATGTTCCATCTTGATAGCAATAGATCTGTAAAAGTTTATGTGCTTGGTTTTGGCAGGGTTCCATTTCTTCTGATTCAAGTTTACATTTATCCATCAGGAAGCCATGTTTAACGTACCCACGCTTTTAAAACTTCAGAATGCAGCAACATTAAGGCCACTGCTCTATTTTGATGGTATAGCCTCAATAATATGAACAGAAATTTGTTGTTAGGATTTCATTATAGACACAAAATGTCTTCCTATCTTCCTGATAAAAGGATCTCAGGAATGGTGTAAGCTATCATGTACCATTTTGATTTTTAATAGTGAAAATTGTTTGGAGATCCAGTGGTGGAATACGAAAACTTAAGTATTTTAAATAAAGCATGGTAATAACAGATCTAAATTTACCACGGTATAAAATCATAATAGAATCACTATGTCTTTATATCATGACAAGCAAATGAACTATAAATCCTTTTCAAGTAGCCAGCCAAACCCCAAAATCTGTAGGAGTAATCCAAGAGAAAAGGAGGTAATTATGAAAAGATAAACCATTTGTGAAGGCGTTTTGTGGTAAAAATACATGATGCAGCCAGCCTGGCATACAAAGATATTATTTGAAAACAATCTAAAAACCACATGGATCTGTCAATGAATAAATGTTCCGAAGGTAAATTACAAAGAAAACCACTTTGGATACAAAAATGTAGCACAGTGTATCCAACAGCATAAAGAGTATGAGGCATCCTTTGTATGTGCATACTATACTGAGCATGGAAAAATAAAGATGTATCCTGGTCATGTTAAGTCATTTCACACTAAACTTTTTTCTGGTCATGCAAAATAAACCCCCAGGGCAGGAAATGCTTAACACAGACTTGTCAAAGAGTTTTAGCATTGAATAAAGATCATAGAACCATTCTAAAAAGATCACAAGGTTTCTGGGGTTACTAAAGTCCCTGCTCATTACTACTCAACTTCAAGTCTATAAACTCAAGAAAAAAGTTGAGAAATATTCATCTCAAGTGAAACTTTTTTGGTCATGTCTCAACCATTACTCTAGATCCAAGTGATGATTATCTGAGTACCATCTAAATCCTCCAGAAGTGATACAAAAGATCTGGAAAACTGATCCCAACATCCTAGAATCCAACTTAACTGGATTAACTAACTTTCCACAGAACCAAAAACAGTAAGGTGATTTCAAATAGAAGAGTCCAGATGATAGTAATAAAAGCAAAGACTACAATAGGAAAGAGAATCATAAATGATAAATAATTAAATGAGATCACGAGATTTTATTACCCACCCCCACAAAAAAGTGAACCAAATTTGCTTCTACACAATGCAATATGACCCTTTAATGTAATGTGATAAACTGTTTAATAATAGATCTCAGTCCCAATAATCTTTTTTTTCTGGATATGATTGGCCAATAATATACCTAGATATCTATAATAATAGCCTTGATATATCATATTATTTTAATTTCTCAAAGGAAAGAAATCTTCCAAAAAATTTTTAAACTCAAATGTAAATGAAAAGAAGAGAAAAATACAACTCAAGCACTAATTTTTTCTACACACAGAAAAAGGCTTCGGGCGTGGGCTAGAAGGAGTCAATGCAGGAAAAAAAGGGGACATATGTAATCCTTTCAACAACAAAAATTTAATTTAAAAAAAGAAAGAAAAAAAGGCTTTCATGCATTCCTCAGAAATACAAAGTTGTTAGGAGAACATGAAGTGATTCATGGAGAATCTGAAGTAGCAAATTTTGCATCACTATCCCATTTCCAGAGCTTCCTTTACCTCTGCAGAAAGATAAAAAGCAAGTTTATTCATTAAATGATCTAACTTCAACATTTTTAGTGCATTTCATAGACAGTGGCCTATGTTTAGTTGATATGTGTTTGTGTGTATATGAAAGAAGAAAATTTAATATCCACCAAATGAGAAATCCTATTTATTTTTTAAAATCAACTGAGATTTATACCTTTAAACCTTCTTTCTTTAAATATATAGAAGCACATTCTATAAATTTATCCCTACAGACACAGATTTTTCTTAATCTTTATAATTATGAATTAATAAACTAAATAATATTCTATTTGGAAGGAAGACCCATTTGTCTAGACATATTAAATCAAATATGAGACTACAGACTGGTATCAATAACATAAACTGTCAATTCTCATTTATTCAAGGGATGATTATAGTGTTTGGAATACAGCCAACACCTCATTTCTTCTCACTGTCCTTTCAGCCTGCAGTATCTTATCTACCTTATTGGCAGGCATCACTCTAAAAGCAGTAATAAATTAACAATTACTAAGTCCTTACCATGAAAGAGGCACTGTTGTCAATTTATACCAAAGCATTTGATTTTTCACAATTACTCTATTGAGATCAGTGCTATTGTTATGCTGTGTTTTTTTTTTTACAGATGAGGGGCACAGGGATGTCAAGTTACTTGCCCAAGACCACAGCCATAAATGGCAAAGCCATGTGACCATCTGGTTTGATGCAAGAACCTGATACTTAACCAATGGGTGATTTGCCTCCAGGAGAAAAATATAGAAGAGGAAATGAAAATCAATCCAATCTCTAGGGTAAGAAACCATCCTCTCTCTTTAAAAAAGAAAAAATAATCAAAATGAATGTGGATTTCATAGGTGAAATGGTTCCAACTACTGGTCATAATGATGAGGCTCATGGATTATCCACACATTTCAACTCATATATTCAATCCCAGACCCTCAAATTAATTAAGTTACTAATTTGATCTTTCTTGCTTTTCTCCTTATACATTTATCAAATGTAATACATATTTATCACTCGTCCCTAAACACTTCTTTTAAATTGTGGTGGAAAACCACACAACTAAAATCTACCAGCTTAACCATTTCTAAGTGTACAGTTCAGTACTGTTAAATATATTTACACTAGAGGCCCGGTGCACAAAAATTTGTGCACTCGGGATGTCCCTCAGCCTGACCTGTGCCCTCTCGCAGTCTGGGACCACTCTGGAGATGTCCACCTGCTGGTGTGCCTGGCCAGCCTGGGTGAGGGGATGATGGCTGTTTGCATGCTGGCCAAGCCTCCCAGTGTGGACCCTCACCCCATTGGGGTGTGGCCAGCCTGGGTGATGAACTGAGGGCTGTTTTCAGGCTTTCAGGCTGCCCACAGCTCCCATTGACCCAATGTCCCAGCAAGGCTGGCTGGAAGCAGGTTTCTGGGGTTTATTTATCTTCTATAATTGATATACTGTTCCTTTAAGCCAAGGCCTAGGCAGATAACAAAGCCTCCTGTCTGCTTCAGCTCATGGCTTCTAAAATTGAAAGAATGTTGCCTTAGTAGTCACAGCCAGGACTGCTGTTTGGTTCAACTCCGAGGCTTCTATAATTGAGACAATGTTGCAAATATGTTGTTGCCTGGAGCCGGGAGAAGCCCAGCTGGCCGGCAAACAGTTTTACTCCTGCTGCAACGGAAGCTGCTTGTTTACTCCAGTTCCGTGACTACCGGCCTCCATCTTGGCTGGGTTAATTTGCATACAGTCACTCTGATTGGCTGGTGGGCGTGGCTTAGGCATCCCGAAGAAATGGTCAATTTCAATATTACACTTTTATTAGATTAGATGGTGTGCAATAGATCTGCATAACTTTTAGCCCTTATCTTAGTCCATTCAGGTTGCTGTAACAAAATATCCAGACAAGGAGCTTACAGGCAACAGAAAGTGATTGCTCACAGTTCTAGAGGCTGGAAGTCTAAGATGAGGGTGCCAGGTAAGGGCCCTTTTCCAGGTCACAGACTTCTCATTGTATACTCCCAAGGCAGAGGGAGCTAGGGAGCTCTGTGGGACCTCTTATAAGAGCACTAATTCCATTCATCTCACTCTGTCATGATGCTGACCTTGTGCTTAGCCCATTCATAAGCGCTCCACCATCATGAACTAGTCACCTCCCAAAGACCCCTCCTACTAATACTCTCATTTTTGAGGATTAAGATTTCAACATATGCAGTTAGGTGAGGGGAAATGAACATATAGACCATGGAAGCCCTAAATACTGTTTTAATATGTCTTTATTAATTTTAGAGAGAGAGGAAAGGAGAGGGAGAAAGAAAGAGAAACATCCACGAGAGAGAAACATCAAATGGCTGCTTCCTGCATACCCCTGCTGGGGAGAAGCCTAGAACCTGGGCATGTACCCTACTAGGAATCAAATCAGTGACCTTTTGGTGCATGGAATGATGCTCAATCCACTAGCCCGGCAGGCCTAAAGTCTTATTTTTCGTTTGTTTTATTTTGTTTTTTATATATATTTTTATTGATTTCAGAGAGGAAAGAAGAGGGAGAGATAGCAACATCAATGTTGAGAGAGAATCATTGATTGGCTGCCTCCTGCACACTCCCTACTGGGGATCGAGCCTAAGACATGGGCATGTGCCCTTGATCAGAATCAAACCCAGGACCCTTCAGTCCTCGGGCTGACACTCTATCAACTGAGCCAAACCAGCTAGGGCCTCAACACTTTTAAACTCATTTTGTTGTACAAGTTTATGACTTATCAATAACATAAGTTTCTAAAATTGAGCAAAATCTTCAAAATTGTAGAAGGCTTTTTAGATAAGCATATATAAAATTCTAACATTATAAGTTAATGATTCTTAACCTTTTTTGGGGGGGAGGGGTGAGGTCTATAGACCTTTTGAAAATCTGGTTAAAGCTGTAGATTCCAAACTCAAAATAAAATATATAAAGAAATGTTGAACTCCCCATTACCAAAAGGTGACCATCAACTCAAATAAAGAACCCAAATTTGGGGGGCTTATTTTGCACTAGTGTTGTAGATGCTCTCATATTACAGTATTCCTTTAAATATTAAGCTTCAAATAAATAATAAACATCAAGATCTTACTTGCAAAATCTTACTTGCAAAATTTCACATAAGCATAATCTATTTACAAAAATTAAATTAATCTACAAATATTCAGGAAAACAGCTACATTGCTTATAGAAGGAACCATATAGAGAAGCAAAGAATTCCCCTACTTCCTCTAAGAGTTCTATCACATATTCAATGAGCAATTTCCCACAAAACATCTCATGTTTGGCCCTCAGTGGAGAGAGGGTAGACCCACAGACTGAAGGGTCCCAGTTTGATTCTAGTCAAGGGCACATACCTGGGTTGCTGGCAGAAGGCAACCAATCGATGTGTTAAAATTAAAAACCCATCCCCACATAGATGATTCTCTGTCTCTTTCACTCTCTCAAAAATCAACAGAAAAGTATCCTCAGGCGAGGATTAACAAAAAACAAACACACCTCCTGTTAGAAAGTAAGCTACTAGTAAATTACAAATGCACAATGGAAGCTACCTTATTCTTTTGGGCACACCTTCTTCAGATCTGAATAGGAAAGCCTCAGGACTGATTGTAGATAAGATGGACTTGATCATTACCTTTCTAAATTTTATGGATTGTAGCTAAATAGTCATCTACACTAGTTGCAATTGCATCATTGCATTTGATGTTTCTGATTATGTAAAAATATTAGATTTTTATTTTTTTAATATATATTTTTATTGTTGATAGTATTACAGAAGTCTCCTGTTTACTCGCCTTGACCTCCCTCCTCCCAGCCCCTATCAAACCCCTCACCCCAGGTCTTCACCATACTGTTGCCTGTGACCATGGGCTATGCATATAAGTATATAAGTTACAAGGCTATTTTAAACCAAGTTTAAACTCCCAATCAAATTGGCTCATAAGTTCTATCTCCATAATTAAAGTTAATGGGATCCAACAGCCTGCCTTTATCTTTCTACTCCTGAGAATATCACAGAATTTAGATACAGACAAAGGGAAAAGAGGTGTTTAAAGCCAACATTAGTTTAAGTCTTCTAATAAAGACATGAATATAGGTTAGGAATGAAAATACTTTTCTCCCTTTTATATATTCAGAATGTCCTACTGCTCAACACCTAACATATACTAATCATAGATTTTTAGAAGTTATATCCTGAAGCTGATAGGCTCTCATATCTCTTTTTTTTTCTTTCATGCAATAAACATTAATATTTCAATAAAAACTATTTTAAATATAATATTACATGCAATAAAAAAATATTTCAAGAAATAAAAGATTTTAAATGTAATAATATTACCCTAACTGTACTCTTTTCCATCTAGATTTTAGGGGATTAAAAAGCTGGATTTGCCCTAACCGGTTTGGCTCAGTGGATAGAGCGTCGGCCTACGGACTCAAGGTCCCAGGTTCGATTCTGGTCAAGGGCATGTACCTTGGTTGCAGGCACATCCCCAGTAGGGAGTGTGCAGGAGGCAGCTGATCGATGTTTCTAACTCTCTATCCTTCTCCCTCCTCTCGGTAAAAAAATCAATACAATATATAAAAAAAA